>DWQW01012017.1:0-11086 GCA_018249695.1 Heliconius erato demophoon
AAAATTATCATGAAATTTACTTGAATATATAAATAACCTTGAGGGACCAAGGTTATTTATATATTCAACCAAGGTAATTTTTATATTGAATTAAATCTTATGTTGTGATGAAGAATATTATTAAATCAACTATAATGTCTACAAAAACAATTCTTTCAATAATTTAACGATGTTATAATTTTTCCTATTTTGACAAAAGTAAAAATATTGAATCTCTTTATATGAATCAAAAGATTAATATTAACTCGTTTATGATTCGAAAAATCTGGTCAGAGTAAACCATATATTTAATAACCGACTAATTTTATGATTAATAATTTTAGAATTAAAAATAAATTACTTTTATCGGTTATAGATAAAAACCACTGTAATATAGTGCTTTACAAGAGCTATTTTTTATTTTTGGAACTCTTGTGTACGTACACTCAGATTGAGGGGCATCATTATGTCACATGATCTCAAACAGTATCTAATTACGTTAGGCATTGCATGTAGTAGAACTACTTCATAAAATCCAGAAGGAAACAATCAAATAGAGCGATTTAAGGGTACCTTACGGAAATCTATAGAACTAACGCTGTGTTTTAAAACATTCAGTATAGAGAATTGGGAATAACTACTTCCAGTTGCTCTACATTCTATAAGGTCTCTACTACCCACTGCTACGAACATGGCGCCACAAGGTCGTATATTTAATTATAGCCAAAACTATTCTTTACCTAGCTGGTTAATGAATTCAGAAACAGTTTTGATGAAAAATAATTTCAGAACATCAAAATATGAACGGTTGACTGAAGATGTGCAGTTATTGGAAGCCAACCTTATCTATTCGTATGTGCATTTATCCGATGGGAGAGAGACTACAGTTTCTAATAGACGACAGCACCAATACCACGTCCCTTGGAAATTGAATTACTTTTACAACATAATGATAAAAGTAATGACAACCTGGAAGGAGAACGAGATGTCTTTGAAGATGGAGATCAAGCACCGACAATCGTGCGTCATTCGGAATGAATCACATGGAGTTTCTTAAATTAAGAAAGTAAAAAAACGACTTAAAACTTTACGTTTATTTTTTTTCCTATATCAGTCACTTTTGGGCACATGACGTAACCTCTGGCCAGTTTTACCAACCCCACTGTTTTAACAGTAGATTAATTGTTTTTGCCTTGATGCTCCCGTTTTCTGTTTTTGGTGATATTGAAATGTGTAAAAAAATTATTATGATTGTAAGTCAACGAGAACTTTACTTATTAAAGTTGACAAATATGTATAACTATGCAATCATTTCATACGATATGAACTACAAATATAAATTAATTTTAAAAAATCCTTTGATTTATAAGATCTCACTTTTAATTAAATTTCATAACAGTAGGCCCACGGGAAGTACCCTAAAGGTTTTGATTACGCGGTAAATTTCATTCAAATTGCAGCAAAAACAATATTCACTTAGAATTTTAATTTTCTGATCTCCAAAATTAAATCAGATTATTGGATATCAATTTCAGCTTAACATATCCATACAATCTTGAGAAAACAGTCTTGACAGACATACAAAAAGACGAACAACGAAGTGATGTCAATAAGGTATACATTTAATTTATGTATGTAGCTTTAAAAAAATTACTTCGTATACGTGGGAACTGGCGAAACTGAAAATGTTGATAAAGTTAATAATTGTAATAAAGAATTTTCAGATTTTTTCGTTTAGCGTTATTTTCTTTATAAATCTAAAAAAATGTTGTATTAGTTGTACAACTGTTTTTAGATGAAACTATTTTTAGAATGAATATAATATTTTACTGTTTTCTTCTATTTTGTAAGTTCTTCGAAGTTTTTTGCGACCTGCGACTGTCAACACTGACTGTGAGTCATATAGTATCAAAATAGCTTCTTTTATTTTGACAGTTAATGTTTATATGTAATTGAATTTGACAGTATAACTAACATACTTCTCATATAGAGTATTTATGTCCTTGATATGCATAAAAAAACATTTTAACATGTTCCATTACCGTTATTCACATTCGTCAAGTAATATTTAAAGGAATAATTCAATCAAAATGCTTACAATCGTAAGGTTTTATAAAATTTTGTGATTTAAATAGTGAAACAATGACAATTACTTATTCCGCAACATTGGGAGAGTGAGATATCATATAGTGTATTATATAAAATTTGATGTAAAGGACACGGAAAAACCTTTCGATATACTTTTCACGGCTCAACAAAATAACCGGTAAGTAGATATTTGATGTTTTAAAAAAATAAATTATGATATATTGCTAAAAAATATATTTTACCATATTTTTTTTCATTTGTCTTTATTTCAACAGACTTGAATATATATAAATGTTATTACAAAACCCTAATACCATTTTCATATTTTATTTATTTATTTTATTTTATTTTTTTAAATAAATATTACAAATACCAAAGTTTTCATAAACTACTTACTTATAAGTCTAAAGAACAACAATTTATATACATACAAAAAACAAAAAGTGGAAACTATCGTTTGTGATAAAAAGATACAAATAATTTGCTGGTAAAAATATCAATGCCTAACCAAGTACAAAAATAAAAAAAATATTCTTAAATGTTTCTGCCCTTTAAATTATTGAATTTTATATTAAATAAGTCTCAAGTTGCATGTATGTGACACAAAGTTATTAGGATGCATATTCTGTTTTTTTTTAGTTTATAGACATTTATTCTCAATAAGACCTAAGCCACTTACTTGAGAACAATACTTTAAAATACATTAGTTAAGTTGTCGTTGTCAACAGTTACATTTATGTTTACAAAAATAGCTTATAATAATTAAAGATAAAGTTATTGTGACAAAATGGTAAATTTTATACTTAACACATGGTTAATAATTATCGCTGACGTACTTCGCCAATTGACATTTAAATGTGTTAAATGAGTTAACATTTTTTATATGTGTTGGTACTTTATTATAAAATTGCGCTCCTTCGAAAGTTATCATTTTTTTACCGTAATTGGTCCTTGTTCTGGGCAGCACCAATAAACTAGCTCGGCATTCACGAATAGAACGTCCACTAACATTTTGTATTTTAGTAAAGGATATATTGCCATGTACGGTTTTATTTAGTATTTTTCGTATATAGATACAGATGTTGTAAACGTACAGTTGGTGAATTGTCATTATTCCTGTATTTTCATAAATTGTTTTAGTTGATGTTAATCGTGGATAATTAAATATTAGTTTAATGCATTTGTTTTGTGCTCTTTGTACGTTTGATCATTTTGTTTTGGCGACACTACCCCAGACCTCAACCAGATACAGCAAATGGGGCTTGACTAGCGTATTATAAATGACGTAGCGCATTCTACACGGTATACACCTTACAATGTTACGTAGCGATCCTAGAAGCGCCGAGACTTTATTTAATATATGATTTAAATGTGCGTTCCACGACAAGTTTTAAATTTAGGAACTGCAAACAAAAGCTTATTACATGCCCCCAATCTATGACACACATAGTTTAGTTTAATCACGAGAAGGGAGGAATCGATCATATTGTTTACCATCTTATACAACAACACTGATCTCTGAGATCACGTCGATTTTCCAGAGATATATCTTTTAAAAACTGTATTAGAGGTTCTGCGTTAGAATGTATCTCTTTGTAATATAAACATTCAATTCTTCTGGTGTTAACTTTATATTGAAGATTCCAACATGTGGAACAATACTCCAAGATTGACTGAACCAGAGTATTAAACAATTTAATGAGAGTTTCAGCCCGTTTAGATTAGAAGATATTAAAATTTTGTGACAATATGTTAATGTTTCATTAGTGATTGCTTTAAATTATCAAATGGATGATGGTGAAATAAGCATGTACTTGTTCTGTTCTTAGTTTATGGTGATCTGCTTGTATAAAAAACATTTGATTCAATCATTGATTATTTATGTCTATTGTTTTCATAATGAAATAAATATTAAAATGTAGCAGGATTTGAACCCGTGCCTCTTGGATAATTTCTGAGAGGCGCAAGTTCATATGTTAAAAATAATTTAAATGATAGTTTATTTTTATTTCAGGACATTTCATATTTATCGTAAATATGACGACACTGCTGCAAAAAGTTTACCAATTACATCCACTGTACGTAATAATCCCAATAGCATGTTTAATAGCATCAACCTATGTGATGAATATTAATAAGGTAAGGGTAAAAATGAAAATGCATATTTATAAAATAAAACTGAGTGATGAGTTATTCATCAGTGTCTGTACATAGAAGACATATTATGAGAAAATATATTGGTGGGCGCAATATTTGTCTATGTGTTTGTTCATACAAATCTCAGAAACAGCTTAACTGATTTAAAAACAGTTTTCACTATTGTATTTTGGGAAATTTCTCTTAACTTAACATTTACGGTGTGTTTTATTTCAAACGGTTCATAAATAAAAAGGTATGTCAATATAAATAATTCCATGCCACATTATTGCTACAAAATAAGTTTTTTATTGAATTGGACACTTAAGCTATCAATGTAAAGTTATAATATTGTTAGATCATTAAAATATTTCAGACCAGAAAATAAATAATTATGTAGTAGAAGCGGGTGAAACCATAGTTGGGTCACTATTAATGTAATAAAATGAAACATTTTCCTTCCTTTATTTATTGAAGAAGAATCATCTGAAAACCTGTTGAGAATAATCATGTGTTTACTATTTACACTACAATGCGGGGAAATTCTACTACATAGCTGAGTATTTAAAAAAACCCACTCGAAAAATTGGGAACGATGTTTAAAAAAAAAAAATCAGCTTCACGCTGTATCCCGCACACAGCAGGGTAGGCAGGGGGAACCTAATGTTAAGACACTCCGTTCCCCACTTTCTGCCGAATTCTGGAGGCATTGCGAGTTGAGTGGCAGAACCCAACGCCGCGCTTAACCTCGACACAAGAGCGAAGAAATGGAAATATAAATTTAAGTAAATATTTCATCTCCTCTAGTGGGGATCGAAACCACAACCAGTTGATTTTACAGTCACGCCTCGTGCCGCTGCGCCACGACTGGCCTGCGACTGGACAATGTTTAAGTTTAACTTAAGACAATGTTCCCCACTTTTCGCTAGAATTTGAGATATTGGATGTTAAATGACGGAAATTAAAGCCGCGCTTTGCGGTTAGGACGATATAACAAAAACAATTTAATTTTGTTATTCCAACGAAAATAACTAAAAATTCAAACCCAACAACCATCAACCCAACCAGCGTTTATAATATAATTTTTTAAAATTTCTTTAAAATATTTTTATGTAGCAGGAGTTAAGCTAGGCCAAATATAATAGCCAAGCAATATTACTTTATAAAATATCTATCTCACTAAATCGAACTTTCTATATTAATATGATTGATACTAGAATATTCAATAAGTTGTTATCTTAAACTAAGCAAATAAATGGCTTTAGGGCGAAAAAGGCAAAGAAGACTTGCTTTTAAATAATTTTTTGTTAATTTTTTAGCCCAACCTAGAACACATTATAGACTACACAAACTGCAACAATGACAACAATATAACTTGTAAAGATTATACAAAAAACAGAACAGATACATGTGTTTGCTATTTAAAATTTAACCTGACTGAGAATTTTCATCAAAAGATTGTCGCTTACTATGAACTGGAGTCATTCGACCAATTACGAGACGATTACGTTAAGTCAAAGTAAGTTTTTTAAGTTTTGCCAAGTTTTGTTTTTTTGAGAGGCCAGTCATGGCGCAGCGGCATAAAATGTGATTGTAAAACCGACTGGTTGTGGGTTCGTTCCCCACTCGAGGAGATGAAATATTTACTTAAATTTATATTTCCATTTCTTCGCTCTGGTGTCGAGGCTAAGAGCGGCGTTGAGTTCTGCCACTCAACACGCAATGCCGCCAGAATTTGGGGAACGAAGTGTCTTAACACTAGGTTACCTCTGCTGTGTGCGGGATACAGCGTGAAGCTGATTTTTTTTACTAAGTTTTGCTTTCACAATATTAAAAAGAGGAAGATTCAAATACAAGACTTAAAGTAAATTTTATGTCATTAGCAATGGCGTTTTTCTTATTTTCTAATATCGTAATGATTGGATGTTACAGGATCGGATAAAATACATGTCCCTATGATACTTTAACATCGGGTTTTATTAACTTCCAAATATATATCGTTCCCTCTGATTCTCATTATAGTAAATTAAATTTTATGTAAGTAATTTCTATGTAAAACATTAATGCCATATTTTACAAATTATATGCGTTTCTTTTGACATTTTAAAGTGTTGTACCACACGTAGGAAAGAAAGATACTTATTTTAGAAAACGTAAAAAAAAATAACGTAGCAGAATTTGAAAATCTCAATTATCTTTGGATAGTGGAAATTTATAAAAATCGCTCTACAGAGACGTTAATAATATAAATAAATTATATAACACGCATAAGGGTATCGAAAGTTATAAAAGTTTCGATGTAGCTTGATGGGTACGTATGACTTACGCCCAATATTAATAATCTATCTCCTACGTCAATCTTCGATTGTTCCATTATATCTATCCAATCTCTAAATTGGATAGATATATGGAACAATTAATATTGGGCGTTAGTGGTCAGAGCGCTTCGGTTTTCAAGAGGTGCGAGATCCCACTACGTTAAAATTTTTATACGTTTTCAAAAATATGCATGTGTTCCTTTTAGAAGAATAGTGAAAAAAAAGTTTTTATTGTAATGATTTTTATATTAAAGGTATATACTTGTATATACTTGTTAGTAAATTGATATATGGTATGAATATACTGAAATGTTTTTCTTGCAACAAAATCGACTATCTAAGGTTAAATGAGGCGTTAAGCATCGTTAACATTTTATCTCTGTCTGTCTAATTTTGCTTGATGGTAATTATAGTAGTAGTAGTAGTAGCGTGATATTTCTTTTTTGCGCAATGTATTTTCTTATATAGTCGATCGTTTATGTTTTTCTGAGTTTCTTAATACTATTTTTCTGAATTTCTTCGGAGAGGCATGAAGTAAGTGGCGCAAAGTGTTATCATGTCTTCGAAAACAGGCACGTGTGTTATATACAAACTGGTCTAGTAAATTTATTTAAAATTTAGTAAAAACAAAAATTTTATCGGTGTGTTAGTCCAAAGACACATGTATAAATAAATGAAACACATTCCTTATTATAAAACTAGCTTTATCGATAAAAACGACTATAAAGGGAGCTAAATAGCAAAATTAATATCAAATAAGACTTGTCGCATAACAGCACACAACAAACTAGAAAATATTTAAAACCGTAGCGCTTAACTGTACTTTTGTATTTGTGCACTTATGCAGTAAAAACTTTTTACGTGATGCGGATGTCTTCCTTCTACTCTTATCGAGGCTATGATCCTATATCGTTTAAATTATACGTCCTGGATAATTGTCTGTATGAATCGTTGAAACGTCATAACATGCTGCGTTTACACTTATATAGATGTGTAACTCGATTGACGAATCAACGGCTAGTTTATTGCCTATCCATTTCACCCCCATGTACGTTCAGAGCATCAGTGGTTCAGCAGATATTTGGTACAATGGATAGGCACTGAGGTCCCCTGCCCTGAGGATCTACCTCAGTTGATTCGTCTATTAAGTTACACCCTGTATATTTATAAATTCCTATTAAAACATAATACGTTTTTTAATGACAAAAACTAAAGTTTTTTTTAATTTATCTTTATAATACTATACCGCAATAAGTAAGTTTTATTTGTTTTATATTTTAATGAATATTTATTTTAGGGATGATAACCAACTTCAGGGTGTATTGAATCTCAATCCTTCTGAAAATTGTGAACCATATCGATATGATGAAAATGGCAAACCTATAGCTCCATGTGGCCGTATTGCTGATACGTTGTTTAATGGTCAGTTATATGTATAGATTTCATATAATTTAAAATTTATCTTCTTTATCTCTATCAAGGAGTTTCTTTGTTTACATAATAAGTTCTTTGATTATCACGATTATTAGGAAATTTCGAGATAAAATTAATTAGTTTCCAAAATGTATAATTTTAAATATACGCGATTAATCCGGTTAAAATAGTTTACTTTGTTTACATTTTTTGTGTAATATTTAAATGTGAATATAATGAAATTCTTAAATATTTCAGATACATTTAATATTCTAGAAACATCTAGTAATAAATATGTTGCATATTTGCTATCAGGAATGTTGGAAGATTATGAGAAAACGAAATTTCGGAATCCGGAAAACATAACAGAAGGTGAAATATTGATTACTTTGTTTCACATTTGTGCTTATTTACCAATTGAATATTATTTGGTATTTGATAATATGAAAAAGAGCACTCATTGTGTCCAAAATATATAGTTTAAAGTTTTAGACGAATTACGGACGGACAGAAAGACATGATGAATCTATAGGAGTTCTTTTTTTTGGATATTCGGCTACAGTACCCTAAGAATAATTGACAATTCAAAATTTAGAGGGTCGAAATAATGGGACTTTTACCTCGTTCCACTTTTTGATTTCAGTTAATTTAAAAACTTACTTTTATATATCCCAATTTCTAATTTGATTTTGTTTTCGAATTTGATTTAAATTTTTATGTTTAATATTATTTGCAGCTAAATTGAATTTCGCGAAACCAAAGAATTGGAAAAAGAGTATATGGGAGTTTGATACAAACAATAGTGAAAACAACGGTTTTCAGGTCAGTTGTCCACAGTCTCACTTAGTAATTCTTTGATTAAAAATGGTCTAAAGATAATCTGCGTATTATGTGGGTATTATGTGATATACTATTAATATATAACTGCCAGTCGTGGTGCAGGGACACAAAGTGTGACTATAAAACCGACTGGTTGTGGGTTCGATCCCGACTCGAGGAGATGAAATATAAAAATCAAAAATCTGAGATGAGTGAGAGTGAGAATTATGAGTCTGAGATGAAATATTTACTTAAATTTATATCGCCATTTCTTCGCTCTGGTGTCTAGGCAAAGCGCGGCGTTGAGTTCTGCCACTCAACACGCAATGCCTTCAGAATCCGGCAGAAAGTGGGGAATGGAGTGTCTTAACACTGGGTTCCCTCTTCCTACCCTGCTGTGTGCGGGATACAGCGTGAAGCCGATAAAATTTATTATTAATATATATGTAATATTCGTTGTAAGTTCGTTATGGATTTATAACACATTATCAAAACTAATTATTACTATGGAACATTCGGTAATAATTAATTGTTTGATAAGTGTATAGGGAAACGGGTAAAACCTTAATAAAAACTGTAAAATTTAATTAGATAATAATGTACATAAATATATTTGAAGTAAAAACATTCAAAGAAGTATTATATTTATTTAGGAAACGTATAAAAATTTAAATATAGCGGGATTGGAATCCGTGCCTCTTACACGGCTTCCAATTTGTTCAAATTTGTTTACTTTTCATAAATCAATATTTTTTTCCTAAGTATGGAATAACACTTAAAAATGTAGTTATGTTGGCTCATGGCATGAGAACGGTACAGGTAAATGCTTAATCAGCATTCTAAGTATGGTAACGCGAATCCTCTCAAGCCATGGGAAACATTCTTATGTATTTTTAATATTAATTTTTCTTGAGATAGTTTTTCAATCGACAAGAGCATGCGCTTCTGCTTGGTCGTTTCAGTATTTTAAGTCTTTAGTAATTAATTATATAAGAACATGAAATTCTGTTCAATACATAATTAAAATAAATTTAAATTAAAGTTTTATTACTTTTTAAAAAGCCCACTCGCGCTCCCGTAAACTTGTCTATGTTAAAAATATTTATAAGCCATTTTGTTATTATTTCTTCATAAACATTTCATTTATTGTTATATTTTTATAGACGATATCCATTGTTAATGAAATAATATATATATTTTTTTCAGAACGAACTGTTTATTGGATGGATGAACACAGGATGGAAACGAAAGCCTCGTGCTCGATTCACACAAGATCTTCCGAGTGGTAGTTACATATTGCGCGTTGGATATAGTAAGTTGCAGTTAAAAATATATAAGATCCCTACATCAACTCCTTTGATTTATTATGCCATACGATATTACATGAGGACAATATTATAAAAAATAAAAATAAATCAGCTTCACGCTGTATCCCGCACAGAGCAGGATAGGCAGAGGGAACCTCGTGTTAAGGCATTCCGTTCCCCACTTTCTGCCGAATTCTGGAGGCATTGCGTGTTGAGTGGCAGAACTTAACGCCGCGCTTAGCCTCGACACCAGAGCGAAAAAATGGAAATATAAATTTAAATAAATATTTCATCTCCTTGAGTGGGGATCGAACCCACACCCAGTTTTACAGTTACACTTAGTGCCCCTGCGCCACGGCTGGCCTCCAACAATAATATTATTTTTTTAATAATATTTATTCTTTGTGAATCGATACATAATTTAAATATAAGCATTGTGCCACGAGAATGTGTCGTGTTGTTCATGTATCATTAAACTATAAGATTTTCATTTTGCATACCGAACTAATGATCGTAATGATCTAAACCAATGATCATTACGCACGATTCTTTTTAATGAATGAGTTTTTTTTAGCTTCACGCTGTATACCGCATATAGCAGGGCAGGTAGAGGGAACCTAGTGACACTCACCTAAGACACTGTTCCCCACTTTCCACGTAATTCTGGAGGCACTTTGTATTGACGCTAGAACGAAGAAATGAAAATATTAAACATTTCATTTTCACTGTGGGCATCGAATCCACAACCAGTCGCGTTTACAGTCACACACTTGTGCTTCTGAGCCACGACTGGCCTCAGTTTTTTTACATAAATTAATTATTATTATAATTATATATTAGGTAATCAGTTCAAAAACACAATATACTTTACAAAATTTTACATTATATTTTAGTTGGACTTTTTTTATTTCAGACTACCCGTCAAGCATATATGATGGTGCTAGAAAATTTGTTTTAACATCTTTTAATAGCGAAAATCATGAAAATTTATTATTTAAATCAATATGGATAATTTCATTGATTGTG
>DWQW01012018.1:0-11086 GCA_018249695.1 Heliconius erato demophoon
AATAACATTAACAATGCGGTTACCCATCGGCCCGGTAATTGAACGCGTCGGTCCATCTGTTATCTTACCTTAGCCCTAATGAAATTGCCTGTGTACTAATTAATTGTATTTAGACTCGTCTAGTTTGGACCTAAATTATCTAAGTATCAGTTCCAAAAGTTAGCTTTTAGTTTCTAGGGCGTGGGAGATCTCTTCGGATGTTAGTCTTAACGTATTAAAAAAATATTTCGGGTGTCTAATTTCTTACAGTGTTGAAAATAAGGAGTTTTATAATACATTAAATAGTGCTAGGGATAAGGTGCTGTTGCGGAACTTAACGTCGCACTGTTTTTCATCGTTGGCCGGCCGCAAGCTTAAGTTTGAGTTCCACAAAGGAACACGCCACGCTTAAACAGCCACGTTGTGCATACTCCACATATTGAGAGATTAAGAGAGTACGCTCGTTCTTCCAAACACGGTGACGACGTAAAAGCCAGTAAAGCCAGTAAAGACAGTGAGCGTATTAAAAAAAATCTCAATTAGAATTGAACCCACACTTAAGACATTCATTCATTTAAGATTTAAACTCGTAATATTCACATGGCTTAAAAACCCTGTAGGTAACAATGAGAAGGAAATATAAATTTAAATTCCTCATATTAAGATAAAATTCCGAAAGAAACCACCTAAAATATAGTAAACAAGAAGCTCAACTAGAATAATCTTTTAATGAAAACTTTACTATAAAATACGGCATTACGCCGTCCTATCTGATGTAGCTCTCTTTAAAGGTTCAAGCTGCTCTACGAATTCTACGAATAATCTAGAATATGTAGGTCATTTATTGAAATTGGTTTCAATAAATATCGATGCGTATCGCAGGCCGTTGGTTTAAACTTGTTATGTTCATTTAAATGGTCAACTAATAAAAGAGAGAAAATTTTCATAAAAGATAAAACTTGACGAAAATCGCACGATTTTTTTCGTCAAGTTTTATCTTTTAGAGTAAGAAATTTATGTTTCCTGTTTTCCCCTAATAGGATTCGAAACGAAACGGCGTTTGCGGTCAGACGCTCTACCACTGCACTACCCTTAGTACTACCTCTAAAAAAGCTATAGTTATTTTGAAGTTTTTGACATTTTAAAGTGATTCTACACTTAAGAAAGAAAAATACGTTCTCTAAATAATTATTTTGGAGTTTTTTAACAGGCTATTTTGAGACACATTTCTTTCTGTTAAAAATTTACCTATAAAATTATTATTAAAATATCAGAAAACAAAGAAAATATGTTTTCCTTAATTATAATTAAAAGATTTTCTTAATTATTATTCCTCAATTTCTTTTCGTATGATAAAGTAAAAAAGTATTTTATATTATAATTTCAGTAGGTATTGACGCTCGACAACACATTCACTAAATTGTCTCCAAGTTGTAATCATTTGAAAACGTTAAGCCCAAAATGTATTTGGGTTTTCGTGTACAGAGCAATAAAACGAGATTAATTCAATTGGATTACTTTTGAGAGGAATATACAAATATAATTTATTCTGTTTTAATTTAAAATATTTTAAAAGTAGGTTATATTGGACATATTCGCAACTTTTTTGTATGAAATTTGCAAAATGATGGAGAATAAAATGTGTATTACATTTTTTTTACTTTAATTCCAAATTATAATTAAAATGCACTGTATTCGTTAATTTTATTTATTTTTATTAAATTCTAAACGTCGCACATGATTTAAACCTGCTTCAGAGTAGGCAGGGAAACCTAGCATTAATACCCTCTGTTGCCCACTTTCCGCCGAACTTTGGAGGCATTGCGTGTTGAGTGGCGGAACTTAACGCCGCTCTTGGCCTCGACACCAGAGCGAAGAAATAGAAATATAAATTTAAATAAATATTTCATTTCTTCGTGTGTGGATCGAACCTACAGCCGTCGCGTTACAGTCACAGCCTTGTGCCCCTGGGCCACGACGGCTTCTAAAAACTAAAACATACTATTTTTTATAGATATGTATTGTTAATAAGATATTTAAATAAAACATTATTTGTGTTATCTTTAACTAAAAACAAACACAAAATGGTCAGATTAAATAAAACCACTTTGAATGAATAAAATGTGTAATTCGTGTATAATTTCCGCCTGAAACCATAATTCCTCTTATTTGCGCGCTGCATCTTCTTTAACAAATGTGCCTCGGTTTTTTCCCAAAGAAACTCAACGGGTCATTTCGCTTCGGGCGTTTTGTTAAAATACTATATAGCTGTTATTACTCTTTTTGCCATCCTAATAAAGATTACACTCGCTTGCGGCAAAAATTTTATTTGCAAACCAAGATCCACCTTCCCTATGATTTCCCTAAGGTCAAAGTCAAATATTTTAAAAAAATCACGTTCGCTGTTACAAAATAAGTTTAACTCTAAAAAATTACTTCTCCTTTGAAGCGTCATTTTGTTAAGTTTTTATATTTTATATAATGATAAACCTTGGAAAATGTTCTTAAAAATATATCCATAAATGAAATTATTTTATGTTTAATATTTTCAGTATTTTCAATGAACATTTTGTCTGATGACTGTGATGATATTTATTTTGATATTTTTATAACTTTACCATGCATCCCGTAAGTAACAGGGTAGGCAGAGAGAAAATAGTGTTAAGACACTCTGTCCAATTTTCGAAACATTATTCGAGAGTAGAGAAAATATAAGTTTAATATTTTCAGGACATTCAATTGCCATAATAATTTTGTCTTATTTTTGCTCAAACATAGCAATCAGACAATCATAAACAGAATTCAAGAAAAATAAGAATATAATTTAATATACGCGTGAAAATTAAAAATGATTTTTTGTTTAACTCTATATACAGAGTGTTTTTGTCAGCACCACTTTAAATGAAACCACAGTTTTAACTTCTCTATAAAAGCCTAATATTAATTACAATTATTTTTTTTCCAAAAATTAAAAAGTGTTTTTTCAAATCAAATAAATTATAAAATTATTTTGTTGTAGAATAAAACACCATTTTTCAAGAACGCACGCAGATATAAACTATTAATATTATAATAACTATTAATGGGAAACCGCCGCAAACGCCTCATTCCGAAATAGAGTCGTAGATATTGGCGGCAAAGTTCAAAGTTGTTTAACCTATAGTAGTATTTTTGTAGTAGTAGTATGTGTTTACGTTATTGATATCTATACGTAACTGCGTCACACGAAATACAGATATGGATAAACATCGTGAAATGAAAAAAAATCCTACGTCTAAACTGTTGAGGTATCTAAATTATTTTTTTAGGTATGGGTTTAAAATATTTTACCCTATATGGTGATCCCGTAAAAGGAGCGCTGACGCTTCCACCACTATATATAAAGTAGGCTAGTTGCGTTATAGTATGAAACACTATAGTGCTTTAACTCGTTTATACTGGAGAGTATTAGCATTTATGCGGTTTGGAAAATTAGGTGCTTGTACCCGTCATTAGATTTTCCAATGAACACGCGTCAGCCGGCTGTTTGACGTTTATAGATAATTTAAATGTAACGCATTTTGTATAATAGTAGCTCTAAACAGACATGGTGAATAACAAATAACCTAAATAATTATTTTATAGTTAAATAACTCAAAACAACTACCTACTAACAACTACCAAAATATTTTACGTATTGATTACAAAAAAAAATTAAATTAGCTTCACGCTGTATGTCCCACAGAGAAGGGTAGGCAGAGGGAATCTAGTGTTAAGACACTCCGTTCCGCCCACTTTTCGCCGATTTCTGGAGGAACGTTGTTAAGTGGCGGAATTCAGCGCTGCGCTTAGCCTCGACACGAGAGCGAAAAAGTGAAAATATAAATATAAATAAATATTTCACTTCCTTGAGTGAGGATCGAACCCACAACCAGTCAATTTTACAGTAACACTTTGTGTCCCTGCCCCACGACTGGCCTCTACGTATTGATAAATGGCAAATATTTATATTTAGAATGTCAAAATTAATATTTAATTTATAAGAAAGAAACAATAAATGTAGCAAGAGCGAGTAACGAAGCGAAAACAATATCCTCATCAATCAACCAATTGGCAAATTTATTTATTATCTTTTAATTCTAATCAAATATTTCCAATCAGCTTTCCAATTTATCAAAAAAAACTGTTATACCGTTATAATCTATATTATTTACAGTTTCATGTTTTATCCCGCATATACCAATGTAACCTAATGTTTAAACACTCTGTTCTCCACCTACCCACAAAATTCGAGACACAATTCGTTGTGTATAGAATGGCGGAAATCAGCGCCGCACATTCTCTCTAAAAAAAATTATAAAAATTAAATGTTACTTCATTTATCAGTAACAAATTACAAAAACTTTATTTTATATATATAAAAACTCAAATTTAAAAACCTATCTGACTTTTGTATTAAATGATAGATAGGACGCTCAATAAAATCATTCAACAAACAGACTTCGACCCACAGCGATTGATGAAATTGACACAACTGTCGAACTGGAACAGTCATTGAATGTCATCGAGTCAAGTGTAGGCTATCTGCAATACGGATGCATGTCCACAATTATATCCTATACAGTATATACATTTTAAAGCTTTGGAGGCTGTCGTGGCATAGTGCGTAGACTATAAACGTAGCAGTTGTGGGATCAATTCGGGGGAATAAATGATTTAATATTACATTTTCTTGCGCGGTGTTGATTTCCGCCACTCAACACGCAATGTTTCGAAAATTCCGCGGAAAATGGGGAACACAGTGTCTCGACACTAGGACCCCTCTACCTGCCCTGCTATGAGAAATACAGAAAGAAGCTAAATAAATAAATATTTTGAAGCGATGCTTTTAGCTCAGAAGGAAGCCATTATAATACTGTGAATAAGTAAACAGAAATGGTTAATGCGTTGAGCATAATTTAAGGCCATCATCTACCTTGCGTGTGGCACTGCAATCTACATATATACAACTATAATGTAAGAAACTTCAAAGTGTACAAGAGAATATATCTGTGTAGAATATTCCCATTTAAAATATATAACACCCGGTTGCTTATAAGTATTTACATTGATTTTGCATATTTCGATATATCTCAGGAACTAGAACTCTTTAATTTTTTTTTTCGTCCACTCTTACATATTGATTAATATCGTTTACTACTGGATATGTACCTGCCATCTAACTATCAGACTTAGACAAAATCCTAATAGCAAAGGATTTGAACCAAAACCAAGTAATTGCAGTATTTAAAAAAAATGCCTAAAAATCCCATACGTATTTTATAAAAAAATTGTATACATCATTAAGATTTCTTTACAAAAACACTCACTCATACATGATGAAACACGCCGCGCTATACGTTCAGTAGACAGCCGACTTTAGATGGCAATTTGCAATGAAAGGACGCCATCAACCCACTTAACCTAGTCCGCATATCATTTGACCCACATACATACATGTAACTCTCGGGAAATACACTTTTATATACGTAGTCCACATAGAAAATAGTAATTATCGTTGTTTTTAGCAATATTATATATTTTAAAAGTTTGTGTATATTAGCAAAAATTAGACATATTATTTATGTATATATATATTTTTTATATTCTTAAAATGTTATTCTATTCTTAAGAAAGAATAATATTTTTTTATAAAACTTATAATGTAGCGGAATTTGAAACCGCGCCTTTTGGAAATCTATCTTAGAACTTTGGAATAGAAGGATGTTTTTTTTAAATTCACATAAGTAAAGATACGATAATGATGAATAAATTATTTTCTCCTTTCCAATTCAAAAGTAAGACAGTGTAGAGCCCACCAACACAACAAAACCAAGTTTACAATTCTTGACTTTCTTTACTTACGATATCAAAGGTATTATAGGTAATTTAAAACAACTAATCCTTATTTCGTTACAAATTTAGACGATCAAATATAATTTGTTAAACGGTTTTATCTACTCTCATATAAAAATAAAAAATAATTTTCATACAAATTTTAATTTATCGAATAAAGATTTTCACGGAACCCTTTTTTGTTTGCATTAATAATGAAGTAAACTGCATTAAATCAACTTTGAACGGAGTTCAGAACAAATGTTTGCTTTATCTGTTAATATTGTGTTACTTATTTTTGAATATTGTATTTTTACAGCTTTTATATTTGGCATAAATGTTTAAATATACATTTTATGTAATATTAACTATATTAGTTTTTTTTCAAGGGGTCTTCTCAACCCATTCTAAGTGCCCGAAGTAATTCTGACCGCAATTGCATTAGGATATATTGAGAAAATCAACCTGATGTAATTTAACCTATAGGTTCCGTCGAGAAATTACTATCGAACATAAAAAATTAAAGAAGGACCAGTTATACTTGAGACTATCACGTTTCACTGAGCAAATCTGTGGCCAGTCGTGAGGCAGGGAAACTAGGTGTCTTTGCAAAAGGGCAGGTAGTGGGTTCGATTCCCCTCAAAAAAATGAGAGACAGAATAAATATTTAATATTTTCATCTGCTTCAACTCTGGTGTCGAGGCAAAGCGCGGCATGGAGTGCCACCACTCAACACGCAACGTCTTCAGAATTATAATATAACAAAACACTAGATTCCCTTCTGTCTATCTGAAAAAGAACCAACTCAACATCTTCAACTTTTTAATATTAACATAGATATTGCCTTCGAAAATCAAACCTGCTACCTCCAAAGTCGTAATACAAAGTCATCTTAAGTACTGAGTAATGTGGTATATTAGCCTGAAATAATCCTTCAACGTAAAGTACACCAATGGCACCGTAGGAAAGCTTCTAAGAAGCGCCATTAAAGCCGTCTGCCGCTAATTCAGTAGGATAAAGCGTAATTTATCACAATTATTGAGCTTTATATAGAGGTGGCGAGGTTGAGACTTTTAGAATACACTTTTCTGTACTAAAATAATGTTGTGCGAAAAGGAAAATGTTTCCTTGATATAATGTTTACAAAATAAATATATATGCAAATTACATATTTTATAAAACGTGAAACATGTGTCAGATGGAAGTAGAGAGAGAGAACCAGTACAAATAATTGAGTACGTAATTGAGGCCGTCGTGGCGCAGGGGAACAAGCGTGCAACATGACGATTGTAGGTTCGATTTCACGTGGGGATTTAAAATATTTAATGTTTTCATTTCCTCGCTCTGGTAACTCTGATAAAGTAACTGTTAACTCTGGTAAAAGTGCGCCATTGAGTTTTGTCCAAGAATTCGGCCAAAAGAGTCCCCTCTTTTGGCGAAACGAAAGCGTCTAAATGAGAACTAAATGTTTTTACAGGTTCCGAGATTTCCTCTTTCACCCTGCTGCGTTTGAGATAGAGAAAATAAAGAATATATAAAGTACTAGGTATAAAACAACAACTCGTACTATATAACAATATTTATAAAATAGTAGTAAAACTATTATTTTCGAAATCAATAGCGACCTATAACTTAATATAAAAAAATAAACATTTGTAAATTATCATAGAATATACATAAAGACACCCTACGTTATACTAGATGCAACATAATCTCAATTTTCCTTACAAAATTATTATCCCAATACATCTTAGACTGCAAAAGCTATCGCCGGCGTGCTTTATGGTAAATAGTATATACTAGTAAAGGCATGACCAGCGCGCCTCGGGGGACGCCGTCTCGGCGTAGTCTTACAAACAATATTCCTTCACCTCACGTAGTGTATCGTGACTTGTAAATTAGAATAACATACTGTAGTGTAGTGTAGTATAGCTTTATAAGGATATGCATTTTTTGGTTTTATCTAATAGATTACCTTTAAAAATAATTAATAATTGAAGAAGATCTAAATTTAAGCATTTTCCCAAGTTAATCTGAAACTCTTTTCAAATTTAACTTAAAAATGTGTGAGTTCTTTCTATAGATTATATATGATATTGTTACTTATCACTCAATATTGAGAATGGCTATCCCCACTCTGACAGACAAAGCGTGTTGGTGAGTCCCACCACTCGACACGCAGTGTCAAAAATTGGGCGGTGCTTGGGAAACGGAGTGTTTTGAGGCTATTTTCCCTCTGTGTATGTAAAGCTGCAAAAACATTTTTATATTTTTACATTTACTGATATCATTTCAATAAACAAAAACTATACAATATAAAACAAAATATATTGTTATCGCAATCGCAAAATATATTATAATATTTTAACGCAGAAAATGTAAAATGGTATGTATATAAAAAGCAGACAAAAAGATAATATATTGACTTAACTCCCTAGACAGTTTAATATAAGTTCAGTATAAATAACAAATTCACGGCACACTCCGATCTCACGGTGTGAATGAAGAAAAGACCTGGCTCTCTAGAGAACGTCCGATGTCTTGGTATAAAGCTGAACCAGGTATATTATTCTTGGATACCGTGGTTTCTTTATTACAAAAATAAGCTATAAAATATTTAATAAATAAAAGTATTTTGTATGAATATATATATGGTTTGTTATTCTATTTCGTGTGGTAGGAGGATGAAAGTGTCCCCAATGTAGGGTAGTAGGGTATGTAGACAGGATCTAGTGCTAAGACATTCTACTCCCTGCTTTCCGCCCGAATGAGACACAGAGTGTAGCGTTGAGTGGTGAAACTCTCAGAACAGGGAAATAAAAATAATTCATTCCCGTTAGTGGAAGTCAAACGCACAACCATTGCATTCAGATGGTGTCCCACTACGCCACGATAATGTCATATAAATGTAGTGTGTGTGTGTGATTTTAATTTTTTTTTTGAGCCCGTTGTGTAACCTCGTAGTAAAAGCGTGTGACTGTTAACACGACGGTGGCGAGGTCGATTCCGACTCGGGGATTGAAGTATTTAATATTTTCATTTCGTTCTGGTAACGAGACAAAGCAGGGCCTTGAATTCCAGCACTTAACACGCATTACATCAAGTATTCGGCGGAAATTGGGGAAAAGATGTGTCTTAATAGAAACGAACTGTCTTTATACTAGGTTCCCAGGTTCCTTTTGTCTACCCTGCTAGGTGTAGGATACAGTGTGAAGTTAATATTTATAATCGAGAAATTAAAAAAAGAACTTTATTACCAAAATTTTTTTAAAAGTTAAACATTGAAAATTTATAAAAAAATAAAATAAAAAAAAGATGAAAATTTATAAAGCCTTATTAATTAGAAAGGGAAAGGTGAAAAGTTGTTATCGTATGTGTATTCAGGAAGGCACAATGTAAATATACAGCAAATTATTATCTATGATCAAAATGCAAGTCTTGTTTTTAACAAGCAGGGGCTGTCGCCCTAACACTTGGTAATCACTTAAGACCCTACACAAAAGGGTGGATACGTGAAAATGCAAATATAGGAAGGTAAGTATAGCAATAAGAATATAGAAAAACCTTTTTTTATATATGAACTTTTATATATATAAATATGATCTGACAATTAGATTGAAGTAAAATTAATAAGCTTAAGTATAATTAAATCAGCAAGATTTTTCCTAAAATATCGCCTGAAAAAATAATTAGTATTAGTATTTCATTTAATTAAATTGGTATCGAAAAGGTCGGAGGTGGTACATCTTTTTCAATACTGTGAATCAAAATCTTCTGTCACAATATTTTTATTTGGGAAATAAATTGAAACTTAAGTGTTTTTTTTACTAAATTCTTTAAAAAAATCGCAAATTAATCTATTTTCAACTATAACAAAAACAAAAGCATTGTTAAAATGTAACTAAGTGGATCGGAACACCCAAAAGTCCGCATTATTCCACGTGACCAGCCATGCCTCTTGAGGGCGCAATGCCCCGGGTCCGGCACTCGACAACTATCAACAAAAGTGTCCAACATTTCTTCGAGAGTTTCCAGTTACAATCAACGCGAAACAACTCCGAAAGAGGGATAAATACAATTAAAAGTTACCAAATTTTAAATGTTCCAAGTGTTCGTTTTGTACAGTTTCGTCTTCAAATCAAGGAGCTGTCTCGGAAAGGTGTCTTTGAAATAAGCTTAATAACTATGTTACTTCGTTTTAACCTGAAATTGATATTTACTTCGATTTCATTCAGTACGTAGGTATATAATAAACATGTAACATTATTTAATTCAAATATATATTAAAATAAATAACTTACAATATATATATTAATAATAATGTTTAGCGTGGCGTTGAACTCCGCTATTCATCATCATCATTCAATATCCCCCTGTCTACTCTGCCATTCTGGAAAAAGCATGAAGCTGCCTTTTTAATAATAATGTAATAATATGAACCCTTGTAAGCGTCGCAAAACCGTGTTCTAAAATACGTTATTAAAACCCTTTATATTGAAGAAGAAAATGCTTAATAGTTTAGCTGCAGCTACAATGACATTTTCTCAACGTATATAATAAAGTACCCACCTCCAAGGTACACACACTTCACCATTTCTTATCGAATAAGCTCCTTATAGAATTTTCTTCTAAAGAATTTTGTGATAAAGCACCTAAGCTCACTTTTATTAGAACAAATGATATTAACATTTTGGTGCCGAACTAGCAGGTGAATAAGGTAAAATATTATTTCGTTTAAGTCAATGAGTCTGTAGAAAACCTTTAGAGGCCATTATACGCGACGTACGCAATTGAATGAAATATATTTATGTAATAATCCTTTTTTTTCGATCATAAGGTTATTGCTGTTAGCCCTATTGGCTTTTACAGCGACACCGGGGGGAGGAAAGAGGGTACTCTGGTCCTGGGTCCCTGAAGAAATGCAAGCACTATGTGGCTGCCTGTGACGAGTCGACGGCTGTAAGGGCGCCCCCTGCGGGGCTAAATAAATAATACTTAAAAAAAAAAACTTTATTTTATATGAATCTCGAACGTACATCACGTTTAGCTACGCTATAAAGATCAAATGCGTCGTAATAAATTATAACCGTTTTCCACTAAGCTCAAAATGAAGTAGAATAAACGAAAGATCGTATAAAAGTTCGACTTGACGTCATGTAATTTGCCTTTGAAATACTAAAACAAGCACTATAACTTTGTTATGAGTTTTTCACTGGAGTTATAGTTGACTTGCACCCTCGGGTATAAACTTGGC
>DWQW01012019.1:0-11085 GCA_018249695.1 Heliconius erato demophoon
GAGTTTAGAATATTAATCACTATCATATATAATACTATCAACTGAAAACAGGATACATTTTATCATTAATCTCAATATTATATGGGCAAAGTTTCAGTAAATGCTGCTTGTAACGTGTTAACAACTGAGTAAACTTTCTAAAATAAATTTTATTCTAACAATGTTAAGCTGTAGGTAAATTGTTTAAATATAAGTTATGTTTTGAATTAGACACTGTACAGCGATAGCCTATTTATAACAATTAAAAAAAATTGGCATCATAATTCATTGTTATGACTTAAATTGCCTTATAAATATTATTTGATCTTATTTTTTTTACTCCATGTTGTATACCGCATACCGAAACTTCGTGCTATGACACTCCGTTCGCCACTTTCCGCCGAATTTTTGAGTTACTTAAAAAAATTACCTAATAGTTAAATGGCGGAACTCAACGCCACGCTTTGCCTTGTTACTGGAGTGAAGAAATGTAGACATTCATTAATGAAAAATCATTACTCGGAGTGGGGACCGAATCCACAGCCGTCACGCTTGCAGTCACACGCTTGTGCCACTGCGCCACGGCGACCTCTATGTATTTATTTCAATTTCATCTTATTATGAATATTTTTATAAACATTAATTGTATTAAATATATATTGTCTTGTTGTCTCAGATAGAAATATAAGCGTCACGCTGTATCCCGCATACAGCAGGGTAGGCATAAGAAAGATAGTGTTATAACACAGCGTTCCTCACTTTCCGAATTTGTAGAGGCATTGCGTGTTGAGTGGCGGAACTCAACGCCGGGCTTTTATCTTGGTGCCAGAGCGAAGAAATGATTTCTTAATATTTTTAAGAAACAACAATTCAATTCCCTCCACAACCGTCGGGGATCGAACCCATAACCGTCGCGTCGTCGTCGTCACACCGTTGTGTCCAGCTTGCACAGTCTACAGTTTTTTAATTTAATTTAATTTAAATTAGGTATGTCTATTGAACAGTAAAATAAATATATTTACTTTTCAATATGCTATAATGATCAATAATAATTAATTATTGTTAGAATGTTGTATTTAGGGAGGTTTAGGCTAGTTATATAAATAGAGGCTATATTTAAGATTAAAATATTTCAAAATACACCTTAGATAACTTTAGAACACAGTAAGAATAATATATTAATTTCTTATTAGTTTATTTTTAACCTTTTCTTCTCATTATTTAAGATGAGGACACTTGGGATAGCAATTCCCACGGATTAGTGAACTCGTGTACATTTCAAATAAGTGAAAGCGACAGTAAAAGCACTAAAATATAATATAATACTATCAATTTATTTAAACAATAATAAAATCGATCGATATATAGATTAGATAAGAGGCCAGTCGTGGCGCAGGGGCACAGAGTGTGACTGTAAAATCGACTGGTTGTGGGTTCGATCCCCACTCGAGCAGATAAAATATTCACTTACATTTATATTTTCATTTCTTCGCTCTGGTGTCTAAGCAAAAGCGCGGCGTTGGGTTCCGCCACTCAACACGCAATAAATGCCTCCAGAACTCGGCGGAAAGTGGGGAACGAACGTTGTGTCTTAGCACTGGGTTCCCTCTACCTACCCTGCTGTATGCGGGATACAGCGTGAAGCTGATTTTGATTTATAAATAGATGAGAATTAAGTAATACTGATCCATATATTTTTTTAATTGATTTACATTATGTAAGTCAAAATAAAATATGTAAAAAGTTATTTTTATTTCATTTCCTATATTCATTTGATACAGTCCACATAAAAAAAATGTTATATACTACCGCGGACCAGATATAGTGTACTTGAATATACATACAAGTATTATTTATTTTGAGAAGACATATAAATTTTACATACATTTTTTTTTTCTATAAATGTGAATTTTATATAAAAAAAAATTAAGAGTACTTTATTTTACGTTGCTATATAGGCAGTCCTTCTCAATTTGCATGTGAGAGTTCCCATGTGAGCTGTCAATTGTCCGAGCTCACCATTCTTCTCTACTTCAATACTTTACTCTTTTTACTGTCAATATTCGAATTCAACGTCGATCTCTCGATATGTTTTTGCCAAAAAGATACCGTATTTAAATAATTTAAAAGAAAGGTACTTTATATTCTTTTGTTTTTAAAAAAATATTATACCATCGTGGCACCGTTAGGTTATGGAAGGAATATCCACAAGTTAGTAATACAGTTTTGCCGAAATTTGCTTTACTCTTTTTTTCCCGACTGCTAAGGAAGGGTTATGTTTTTCGCGCGTATCTTGTATGTATGTAATATTCTTTATTACCTCATATCTCCACAACCTCTGAACGGATTTACACAATTGAGGTATCGTTAGATTAGTATTAGCAGCCCAAGTGTTCTTAGATAGGTGACGTTAAAAAAAATCAATCATGGCAGCTGTGGGATACCATTGGACTTAGTGAATAAAAAAAATTCGTTTCGATTACCACAATATGGGTATCAAATTCAAGAACTTAATACGAGAATTTCAAAAAGGTATATCATGATTATCATTACTCTTATAAATCCTAACAAAAAAGTGAAAAATAAAAAAATATTTGAAAAAACAAAAACCCCGACTGCATAAAACTAAAAAGACAATAAAGAAGTCTAATAGTTTATTAGGATTAACAGTCAATGTTAATCCTAATAAACTATTGGGCTTGTTTATTTTCTTTTTAGTTTGATGCAGTCGGGGTTTTTGTTTTTACAAATATTTTTTTATGTATTTTCTTTATTTGATTATACAAACTTTACATTGATTTCAGCCAATTAATAGTCACATCTCTTTTGAGAGTGGTACTGCATAACAGAAATGTGATATGCAAAAATAATGAGTTAGCAATTAGCAGATTTGATATTTTATCGTGAAGAATTTAAGTCGTGAGGCCAGTCATGGCGGAAGGGCACAAAGTGTGAGTGTAAACCGACTGGCTGTGGGTTCAATCCCCACTCGAGAAAGTGAAATATTTATTTAAATTTTTATTTTCATCTCTTCGCTCTGGTGTCGAGATCGAACCCAAAACCAGTCGCGTTTACAGTCACACCTTGTGCCTCTGCGCCATAACCGGCATTGAGAAGAATATAAAAGAATATATTATGTATAGAATAATATAAAATAATATATTTGAAACTACTTAATATTTTATGAATATTACAAGACACGAGACCATCACCAATACAACCGCAATTTCGTTTCCGTCACTGAAGATTTCACTCTTTGAAGTTAAAGTGAATCGATAATAATTTTATGTGCATAACTCACAGTATGAATAAACAGAAATGGTACATACAGCTGAGACATTTTTATTATAAAATGTGTAATATATTCGTTTTACAGAAGTCACTTAAATGTACATCTTACATATTTTAAAAATTGCGTGATATGTGGCGGAACTCAACGCCGAGCTTGATATTTTTTTTACAAAATATGCGTTAACGAACAGTATTTTAACCTTACCTTAGAATAAATATCACGTATTTCTATTATTGATTTTTTCTAATTTTTTGTATTATTTTTTCTTTACATTTTTCCAGTTATTATAGTATAGTATACTTAGTAACCACTCGTTTGAAACTTACATTACTATAAATTTAAATATTTATTTATTCCACGATTTGAATCCACAATCACCACACAATAGATGTTACGTCCAAAATGCGCAGCGAGGGCGTCTATGACCTTCATATAACATTTGCTCAATTCCACATACCGAGGAGTTTCACTAACGTTTCGCACATCTCTACAGGGATAAAATATTTAGTAATGCATTAAAATAAACTCTACACAGACTTTTAGCGAAATAAAATATATTTCAAAGTTTTGAGATCACTATTAAATACTCAATAACTATCTACATATTCTCTCTACCCAAAGCTTACCTGGAAGAGATTGCTGGCTTAATAATACGGTGCATTGTACTATTTTATATGGAATTTTAAACTTTCTGTAAGTTTGAGGCCAGTCGTGGCGCACGGGCACAAGCGTGTGATTATAAATGTGACAGGTTCTGGGTTTGATCCCCACATGAGGAAATGATATATGACAATTTTTTTTATTTCTTCGCTCTGGCATAGAGGTAAAGCGCAGCGTTGAGCTCCGCCACTCTACTTGTAATACTCCCGGAATTCCTCATAAAAGTCTTAACACGCGTCTGCTTACCCTGCTACATGCGGTATACAGCGAGAAGACAGAGATGAAAAAAATCAATTAGCTTCACGCTGTATCCCGCACACAGCAGAGTAGGCAGAGGGAACCTAGTGTTAAGACGGTCCGTTTCCCATTTTCTGCCGAATTCTCTAGGCATTGCGTGTTGAGTGGCAGAGCTCAACTCCTCGCTTTGCCTCGAGCGAAGAAACGGAAATATAAATTTAAGTAAATATTTAATTTCCTCGAGTAGGAATCGAACGTACAACCAGTTGGTTTTATAGTCACACTTCGTGCCGCTGCGCCACGACTGGCCTCGGTTAAATTTTACTTTCAGCTATTATATACATAAGACAGCGACGACTACAATATACGTATACAAACAAGATAATAAAAGCTAACATTTATTTTGATAACTTAAAGCGAGCTTCTTATCCAAGAAATTTGCGTTCAAGAGTGCTGAAGCAGTTTGATGTGCATCCATAGGTCGTGGGCGTGATTGTCGTATTGCGTGCGCCGACTTGATAACGAGGCTAAAAGCGAAGCCCTCGTGAAATATGGACAAGCTCGACCTGTCACAGTCGCTGTTCAACTTTTTTAGTTTCATAAATCCTTGTTGTTTCTGGAAATACATCGGTGTTTTTTCTATTATTCCGTTGTAACGTTATTTTTACGATATATATTATGTATGTTTAGCGGGTAGGCAAAGGGAACCTGGGTACCTAGTCTTATGACGCTCAGTTCCTATTAAGGCAATTAAACCTTACTTTCCGCCGTTTTCTGGAAACATTACGTGTTGAGTGGCGAAACTCAAACCCTATGTTTTGCCTCGCAGAAGATAAGAAGCAGCTAAAATAATAGTAACTGCCAATGATAACAAAATAATGAAAATGATCATTTTTCAATAATATATTTCTTGAATAGGTTTTAGAAATTTTCTTACGTCATCTACATACTTAACCGGTACTCTTTGCTTTGCTGTGAGCTAACTGTTTAATATTTGCTGGTGAGCGCATAAAATATTTGAATAACAAATTGTAAACCACCGTACAGAATAAAGAAAACTAAAGTACACAAGTTGAAAGTTTCCTATCGATTTCTAATATATTAGAATGCATCAAATAATTTTATTATATTATATATAAATACAAATACATATAGGTAAACGATTTCTTCTCAGTTATCTCTTTTATTCACATGTTGAATGAAGTATTATTTAAATTTTATGATAAAATTTAAAATTGTTACAACAATTTCCTTTGAAGAAAAATTCAAATATATTTTAACTACATAGTACATGAGGCTGGTCGTGGCGCAGCGGCACGAGGTGTGACTGCAAAACTGACTGGTTGTGGGTTCGATCCCCACACACGTCGAGGCTAAGCGCGGCGTTGAGTTCTGCCACTCAACACGCAATGCCTCCAGAATTCGGCAGAAAGTAGGGAACGGAGTGTCTCAACACTAGGTTCCCTCTGCATACACTGCTGTGTGCGGGATACAGCATGAAGCTAATTTAATTTATTTATTTATGAATTTCTTTTTCGGCGGAACAAAGTTTAAGTGTCTCAATGGGAGCGGAGTGTGTTAATACTAGGTTTTTTCTGCCTACCCCGCGTATTGCGTGAAGCTGATTTGATTTATATAAAATAACGATTTTAAGCAACTAAAATCGTTAATTTATATAAATCAAATCAACTTTACGTATATACCGTGTTAAGAGCAGGTCGACACGTTCTATTTATGGCACGACGTGACCAATAAAAATTCCTAAGGAGCCCTGTATAATTTAAATAAGTTCCCACTAATAATTTGAATTTTTGATTTGCTTATGTGTGTTACGATTATAAAATTATTTCAATTGTATAGGTGTTCAGAATGAATTTTGATTAACTTTTTTTATTAGTTTTTATGCAATTAGAGTGTACATTTTTTTCATATATATATTTTGAATTAAAAATAAATTTAAAATACTTCGAAAATACTTAAGTTAAAGTATGTATTACACCAAACGCACTTTATTTGACGGCACAGCCAGTAACAAGAAAACTTTAAAATATTTTCCGCCTATACATGCACTAGCGGCCCCCGTGCGGCTACGCTTTATTTATGAATCGATGGCACAAAAACAAATGTTAACGGAATCTTGCCAGAATCCAATAGTGAAGCCGCATTTAAATCAGTTGAGCTAATTCTAAGATTAGCGTGAACAAACGCACAGACAAACAGACAAAAAATAAAAAAAATATTGTTTTGGGGTCTGTTATATTAATAAAGGTCCCCAACAACATTTTTTGTTAAATATCTTCCATCATACAGACACTGATACGTTACGTTTTTATTATAAGTATGTATCGTTTTTATTATAAGTATGTAGTTAAAGTATGTATCACACCAAACGCACTTTATTTGACGGCAAAGCCAGTAACAAGAAAACTTTCAAAAATATTTTCCGCCTATATAATTACATACATGCACTAGCGGCCCCCGTGCGGAAGCTTGCCAGAATCCGATAGTGAAAACCGCATTTAAATCAGTTGAGCTAATTCTAAGATTAGCGTGAACAAACGCACAGACAAACAGACAAAAAATAAAAAAAAAATGTTTTGGGGCCTGTTATATTAATAAAGGTCCCCAACAACATTTTTTGTTAAATATCTTCCATCATACAGACACCGATACGTTACGTTTTTATTATAAGTATAGATTATGTGATGTGATAATAAGTAAAATATTGTCAATATAAAAATCAAACATATTTACATACAGATATACAATTTTTTTCACCCTATATCTTATTAAGACACTCGACTCCCCACTTTAAGGCTATTTTTACCAGAGCCAAGAAATGAAGATATTAAATATTTAATTTCCTCGAATGAGAAACGAACCTACAACCTGTCACATTTAAAGTCACACACTCGTGCTCTGCGCCACGACTGATCTCGAGTGATATGTAATTTGATAATAAGTAAAAGATATCTATAAATAAATAGTAATATTATTGAGAATATAGAAGAATAATTTATTTTGTGAACACATTTAGGTCACACGCCATACAAACAGAAATATCTTCGTGTATTTTGCTGAACATCTTATAAAATCCCGAGTCACCAAAGCTACACTCATCAAGATTTCACTCAAACACTTAAAACATTCAAAGCAAGTGGTCCGTCACCGTTTTGCGTTTAAAGGGCCTTGTTGCCTAGTTGATATTCAAGGCAACTCGAAGTCTCGGCGGTGCTGTGGCCCTGCGTCAGCTGTTTTGCTCAAGCATCGTCTATAAATAAACCATGTAACGTTACTGTAAGTTTTACAAACTATTTTAATTATATATATTTTTTTATTTTTGGTATTATTATAAATTTGATTAAATCTACATTGGGATTGCGGCCAGTCGTGGCGCAGGGGTATAAGCGTGTGACTGTAAACGCGACAGATTCTAGGTTCAATACCCACTCGAGGATATGGAATATTTAATATTTTCATTTCTTCGCCCTGGGGTCCAGGCAAAAGCGCGGCGTGGCGTTGAGTTCCGCACTCAATCATTGCATTGGGACTGACAAATGCAATGGTTGTGTGTTCATTGTGTGTCAAACAAACTTCGACATTATGATATTAAGTAAAAAAGTATAGATTATTTAAATAAAGGCGTATGAAAGTGTTATACGGTTGTCACGTATATTCTGTATTTTTACAAGCATATATTTTACTTGCCCTGGTAATATGAATATACTACAGAAATACGTCAAATTTTGCAACCTCAATTTGACCCACTTCCCAGTGGACGATTGAGCTGAAATTTGAATTACGACTTCAGTTCTGATGATAATAAAACTAAATTTAATCAATACTGTAAACCCAAAATGGCCGCCGCAACAAAATGCTGAATTACAAAGTTTTGTACAACCTATATGAATATCAAATGAAAGGGCTTGTTATTTATTTTAATTTTATTTGTAAAATACAATACGTGTAAAAATCTAGAAAGCTTGCTTTTAAATATTTTTTTTGTATTTCAATTCAATTATGACAGATAATTACATTATAACTCTTAAAAATATATCTAGTAAGTTCATTTTGATATATAGGTACTGATTTAGTAATTGGCAAAATAAAATGATACAATAACGAAAAAGTTTAAATTGATATTCGAACAAACAGAAAAATCCAAAGGCTATACGAACTGATTCAAATTTAAACATTCGTAAGGGAAATACTAAATTGAAAAGTTTTTATTAAAGAAAAATATGACGTAGGACATTTTATTAAAAAAATCATAATTTTCACGTGAATTACAAATGTTTAACAATAATAATAAAAAATGAAGAGATCATTATTTATAGTTGTAAAGAAGAAGTGCGAAAACTGTAAACAAGCTGTAAAACAGGCACTAAATAAAATTGCAAATAAACAAAAATGGTGGCTCAGAACTCCACCGTTTTTCTCAAAAGCTTTAATAAACAAAACAAAGAAATAGCCAAAGTTCTTGCGCGTTTTGTTTTGACCGGAAACTTTTCAAATTAGGAATCGCTATTAAATCACGATGTAACAATTGTATAAACGGAACCAATTAATAAATAAGACTCTATAAAATGTTAATTCAAGGTAATTGGCAAAGTGTTTTATACAGTAGTTTCGGATTTGAATCCTGACACGAACGGGATTTGTTTGTGTTTGTAATTTTGTACGCACAACCATCGCGTTTACTTCTGAATGACGTCGTTGTGGATTCGATTCCCACTCGGGAGAATAAACCATTTTCGTTTTGAGCGTGGCTTTGAGTTCCCCTACTCAAAGCGCAATTTCTTCAATTCTGTCAACAAAGAAACGAAGAAAAGGTAAAACGTAGAAAAGAGTCACTTCAGGTTTTAACTATCGCATCCAGCAGTATAGGCAGTTCTAAAAAAAAACCAACAACATTTTCGAATGTAATTTTTAAAAACATAGAGAACACAGTAGATAATATATCAATAACTAACTCGACAATATGCGTATTTAATAGTAAAAAGTAAATAAAATCAACAATTCTAATTTACCTTTCGCTACACGGAAAACCCGAAAATGTAATTAACAGATTGCCGAGCTATCAGCGATGATGTTTTCACATTAGGCTATATTTTACTGGCAAACGATTCGATTTGTTGCATTCAACGGACCCGTGAATAGCGGTGATTGCCAGTTGGCGTGTCGCGGCCGTGCTCGGGAAAAACTACGATTTGACGGAAAATAAACTATACTTATTTCACATAGTGGGTGGATATTAAGAGATGTTTATTTATTATTTTTATATATTTGAGAGGTTTTTCTTTGTTAATAATGTATATTTTATTATTTTAGCAAAAACGTAATTAATAGAGGCCAGCCGGCAAGTGACACAGGGGCGCCCCCTTTCGAGATAGGTAAATATATAAAAAATAACAATATTAATGAAGAAAATAATGTATTAAAAAATATATATATATATATAAATAGCTGAATTCATTTTCTATTTATGTGGTAAGTTTAATTAAAAAAAATATACTTTAATAAAATAGTATTTAAATCAACAAACAGCTTAATATACACTTTTTACCAGCACGTAAGCAAGACTCACAATCATAAACTTAATAAAATGTAAAAGATTAAAGTAAAATATTTTTTAAAATAAATAAACTTTAGCGCTTAGAATGTATATAATTTGATCGTCAGACCACTCTACGTGTTGAAAAGCCGTCGGTGACGATATCACAACATTTTCCAGTACTGACTCCGGCACAGTCGAGCGAGCTCAAAAGACGCTTGGCTTCGAGTCTGCCACTGCCTCGTTATTTTGCTAAGTTTACTCAAAATAAATATTATTAAAATATTAATATGAAAGTTTTACTGCTGTAAAGCACTGCTGTGCTTGTTGAATGAAAATTCGTTTTTTATATATATATTTTGCTAAGTAATGTTTATTATAATATGAGCGAATGTTGTGATTAAACTGAGACTGTAACGCTACGGTCGTGGGTTCGATTCCCTCTCGGGGAAATTTAATTTTTATTTATTAATATTTTCATTTATTCGCTCTGGTACCAAGGAAAAAGCGGGCGTTGAGGTCCGCCACTCAACACGCAATGCCTCGAAAAATTCCGCGAAAAGTGCAGCACGGAGTGACTTAACACTGGGTTTCCTCTGCCTGACCTGGTTCATGCGGGGTAGGCGGAGCGTGAAGCTGGATAATAATATTATTTGGTATAAATATTGGTATCAGGCATTATTATGTATTATTACTGATATAATTTTAGATATTAAAGTACAAAACTAAATGAAAGTAAAATTGTTTTTTAAATACATTTTTTATAGACAACGACTTAAAATATAGCAAAAAATACACACTAAGTAAATAAGAGAATCCCACCTTAACATTTTAAGCTGTAAAATTAAACGGTTTCTTGAGCAAGGTAGGCTACTATAATTAAGATCCTGGTATTTTCGTTTAATACAAACTTTATATTAAAAAAATAATCTTTTAAAGTTTTGGTACATATAATTATATCAATGTTTACTACAATTCTAGTAAATTAGTTGTATTTAATGTCGACAATATCAGGTATACCTGACGCGAGTAAACTTCTTTTTTAAATGTATTTTTAAACACCTGTATTTATTTATGAGGCCAGTCGTGGCGCAGCGGCACAAAGTGTGACTGTAAAACCAACTGGTTGTGGGTTCGATCCTCACTCGATGAGATGAAATATTTACTTAAATTTATATTTTCATTTCTTCGCTCTGGTGTCGAGGTTAAGCGCGGCGTTCAGTTCTGCCACTCAACACGCAATGCCTCCAGAATTCGGCAGAAAGTAGATAACGGAGTGTTTTAACACTAGGTTCCCTCTGCCTACCCTGCTGTGTGCGGGATACACCGTGAAGCTGATTTATTTTTCATTTATTTATATTTA
>DWQW01012020.1:0-11084 GCA_018249695.1 Heliconius erato demophoon
GCCGCGCGCGCCGCCCCCGCGAGCCCCTGCTCGTGCCGCTCGCGCCGCCGCCCTAGCCGCCCCGCCCCGCCGTCGCAGGTATATATATATGTTGTGTGTAGAACAGCGCGCGCCCCTCGCGCCCCGCTCGCCGCGCGCGCCGCCCCCGCGAGCCCCTGCTCGTGCCGTTTGCGCCGCCGCCCTAGCCGCCCCGCCCCACCAATGCAGGTACTACCAGCTAAAGACTAGATATTATATATTATATTTAGTATAAACCGCCGCTATTTGTGCTGTATCTGGTTATAAATGTTTTTTTTAAGTATTTGTAAAAAAATAAATAATTTAAGGAGTGAAATGTTCTGCTATATGGGAAGTGGGATTCTCTTAATACGAAAAGTACACTTAAATATGAAAAGTAAAATATTATATACAGGATGGAAGTGTAAGCACCACTTTAAATGAAACCACAGTTTTAACTACTCTATAAAATCCTAATTAATGTAAATCAGAAAAAAATAAATTCCCAAAAATGAAAAAGTTTTTTTTTCAAACAAAATAAATAATAAAATTGTCGTTTTAAAATAAAACGCCATTGGTAAGGACGACGCACGCACACATAAACCTATCAAAGGAATACCGCCACATACGCCTCATTCCGAAATCGAGTCGTAGGTATTGGCGATAAAGTTCAAAGTTGTTTAACCTTTAGTAGTATTTTTGTAGTAGTAAGTGCTTATGTTCATCTTGATTAATTTCTTTAGGTATACGTTTGATATATTTTACCCTATATGCTGTTTCCGTAAGGAGCGCTGCCTCTTCCACCCTGTATATGTTTAATTATTTCACTTCGACATAAACAAATTTTACCTTCGATGTATTTATTATTCATATTTTTTTTTTCAGACTAGCAGTTTCGAATGAACATAAGTGGAATAATATGAAAACCCACCTGATGTGATAATGAAGAAAACTTATAAAAATAGCTAAATATACCTCAAATGTGTATAAAAAAGTGTTGTCGACTACACTGTTTAAAGATCATATTGTTAATTTTCGCCGCTCAACACTAAATGTCTCGAATTTTGACGAAAAACAGAGAAGGGAGTGTTTTGACACTTAACTTCCCTCTACCAAACCTGCAACCCGAAAAAAAAGCGTACTGCTGTTTGCATTCATAAATTTTATGCAATGTATAATTTTTTAAATTAATATAAATGCTTAGTATTATTATGTTTATTCTGCATTTTTAAAAAAACTACAAAAATATTAAAACAAATTTATTTTGCTTTAAATAACATCGGTTTAAAAACAGTGCAGTAGACACAAATCTTATTATATTTATTTTATTGTATAATTTTGTACAAATTATTTCTACAATAGTAGTGGCCTAAGTAGGTCCGATTTATTCACATTTCAAATATAATATAAACATAAATTTATAATTATTAGTATATGTTTATATAAAAAATTAATCATATACACTGTAAAGTATATTTAATTTACTTTTTTTTTTATTTAACTTCACTCTGTATCCGCATATAGCAAGGAAGAGGGAGAAAATTCTTACCAAAACGAGAAAAACTATATATTTGATTCTCCCGAGCTGGAATCGAACCCACAACAGTGGCATTTAAGATGTTAAAAAAACAAAATTATATTTGCTTTCAAGAACATAGCGTAATACACACACAGTTTATGAAACTTGTGTAATTAATCAACTTAAACACGAAGCCAATAGACAATATGTATATAAAATGAAGTATTTTATACTCTTATTTATATTCTGTGGTGATTTTTTTTTATTAAAAATCACAATTTACTAGGTATTTAAAAGAAAATTATTCTTATGTCTCATGTTCTATGGTTCATATTAAAATGTCATCAATTATATTTATTAGATAGCTTGATACAACAAATGCTTTAATTTTCTTTATTATTCGGAGCACTAAATAATATTTTTATCTTATTATCAATTATTGTATATAATAATATATGACATGTTTATTTGAAAGTTTAAATTTTTTGTCTATTTTTGTCATCGGATTAATAATTGTAAAATTTATGAGATCTTGGAAACCTCAAATGTAATAAAATTTATTTAATAGATTTTTTGTTTTATTTTCTCCTTGTCGGGTTTTTTTTCTCTATTTTTTATGTTCGTAAAAAATATTAATTGAAAAGTTGACATATGTACAATTTTTAAACTTGTTTATCTTTATAGAGAATGTTTTTGTCAGCACTTTTAATGAAACCACAGTCTTAACTTCTCTATAAAAGTCTAATACATTTTTTTTTCACAAAAATTAAAAAGTTAATTTTTCAAACTAAATATATAAAATTATCGTTGTAAAATAAAACGCAATTTGTCAAGAACGAAGCACGCAGCATAAACCAATCAAAAGGAAACCGCCGCATACGCCTCATTTCGAAATCGAGTCGTAGGTATTGGCGGCAAAGTGCAAAGTTGTTTAACTTTTAGTAGTATTTTGTAGTAGTATGTGTTTACATTATTGGTATCTATGCGTAACTGTGTCACACGAAGTATAGGTATGGATAAACATCGTGAAATGAAAAAAGTAAATCCTACGTCTAAACTGTTGAGGTATCTCGATGAATTTCTTTAGGTATGGGTTTAACATATTTTTTACCCCATTATGCTGTTCCCGTAAAGGGAGCGCTAACGCTTGCACCCTGTTTAATCTATATTCTTTTAATTTTTTTTATTATGTAAACCTTAATTTTTTTTTATTCCTCTTTACAAAATTTAATGAGTCTTGCATAGTTTTCAATTGTTATGAAATTTAGTAAGCTATAGGCAGCGCAGATATGATTTTAGACTTTTTTTTAACTTTTAATTATTTTATAACCGCAAAAGTTCAGAAGACCTATCACAGGGCCGCCATGACTCGTTGGTTGTGTAAATATCATATACTTATTTAATTTTTTTGGCGTTAACTTAATATTAATAAGCTATTATATTGATGCTAGGAATAAATTATAATTTAGTCAAAGTTATCAATTTTGAATATATATTTTGGTAATACACATTTCTCCGCCTTTGCTATACAACCAAGCATTAACTGAACTGGATTACCCATCGGGTACATATACCTATATATAAAAGATAATTTTTCATAATTCGAGCCCAATATATTTTCAACCTTTTTCATATTTAAGGCCGTCGTGGCGCAGGGGAACAATGGTATACATATCCATTCGAGGGAATGTATTATTATATATTACTACTTTCATATCTTTACTTTGGCTCCAAGGCAAAAGCCCGGCGTTGAGTTCCTCTACTTAACACGCCTTGTTAAATTTGGAGGAAAGTGGGGAACAAAATATTTTAATCCTAGGTTCCCTCTGTTTACCCTGTTGTATGCTGGATACAGTCTGAAGATGGTTTTTGATTTAATTTTTCTCTCTTCTTCTTCTTTTTGCTTATTCCTATATTAATTTATCTGAGAGCTTACAACAATTAGTCCGGCTAATCAGTATTATACATACGTATAATGTTCACTTATCGAGAACCCCAGTTGTCTCTACATTAAATAAAGTGAACACGCTGTGCATATCAATGCGCTCGTGACGCGGGTACGAATCTCGCGTAGGATCGAGCGAAATCTGTCCGTTTGACTGACAAGAGATAAACTGTTGAGTTGTTGACATGGGAAGGAATGTTCGTGGAATTTAAATTTATGTAAATATAAATATAAGTAGTACTTTAAAAGATCTTAAAATTATGTGTTTTTTTTATATAAATTTATGATTTCGTTGTGTACTTGGTAAGCAGTTTTTACAATTGTGTTGGAGTGTCTTAACACTAGGTTCTTTCTAGAATGCGTGAAATAAAGAAAACGATGCTGGCTTTATAGCTTCCGTTGCTTGACACGAAAAATTATATTTGATGTGTATAAATGGCAAGTAATTTGCTGAACCTCACATCAAAATCAGGATTCCAACCTCAGTAATATTTTCTTTCTGAGGTTGGAAGATTGAGTTTGGAATGAGAAAGAGAATCTTTCTGAGATTGGAAGAAGAAGAAACTATCGCCGCAGCGTTAGTTCGAGCATTATCAGGTACCAAAAGAAAATTATAATCGATGAATGGGGCAAAACGGCTCTAGAATGTCTGTTACGTAAATTTGCCTCAGGAACCCGTTTTCTACGATTTGTCCGTACGTGCTCCTAAGCAAATACCGTCCCATACTATTACTCTCTTCCAACAATGTTGCACTGAGCGTATCTTTTTTTCGAGTCGTCTCCTTTGATGCTTCTATCATCTGGCTTAAGACAGAATCTACACTTATGTGATTCTTCCCCAAACGCCATCATCCCAACTTTGGTGCGAACAAGAAAAGTTGTACCAGACTACTGGGCCGGCCGTGCGCGCCTTGGGGGTAAGTACAAACTTATACCAACTTCTCTATCAGGTATACCTACTCGTCAATCTGCCCATCACGAACTAAGAAACTCATAATGTTTTAGTCACTTCATTGTAAGTGTGACCATTTTCAATTATTTCAATAACTGTAACTTTATTACAGCTTTAGACACGTGAGCAACGCAGAGATCTGGCATTATCAGGCCTTAATCAAATCAATAATGACAATTTTTGCCATAAAAAAACAAAAACAATGTTAAATTTGTCCAAGAAATGCACAGATACAAAAAAAAACCAAATGAAAGTTGTGAGTACAATTCTATTCAAATTCTTCTTTTTTTACACAAAAATTTTCTTTGTTAAACTACCATTTTTATTGTGTTTCTCTAAACATGTCCCCGAGTGTAGTATTCATTCAACGATCGCAACTACAAATATTTCCGAAGCCAAGAATAATAATGAAGACAGGAAGTGAAGCACTATTGTACCACTAGGTTTCTCTGCCAACCTTGAATAAAATCCAGGAGAATACGTAAATAATATTTATCATATAAATAAATATAAGTGAAAACCATACAAATTCTCGTTACTAATTCTCGCCACGGACGTTAAATCCTTTTGTTATTGTATTTTATTCAGATTTATAGTGTATACGGACTCTGCAGCTTCATTTAGTGGAATTTAGAATTTATACACCACACTGGCTTATTAACGTCAAGCCAGGTGCATTGTAGTATATTGTTTCCCTAAAATACTGTTTTTTATTCAGATGATGAAGTGAAACCGTCTTGTGATATCGGTCGTTGGTATCGTAAATCAGGATAAAATGAGGATTTATGTATTGTTGTTTCTATTAGTGTTTTATGTTTTTTGTACATCTCGTATCCATAAGCGTATTTAGAGATATTTTCTGGGGGCTGAGCTAATGCAAATATTAAGTAATTGTTACATTTAATTTCTAAACTCGGCGGAAAGTGGGTAACGGAGTAATTTAACACTAGATTCCCTCTGCCTACGCTGCTGTGTGCGGGATACAGCGTGAAGCTGATTTGATATTACGTTTCATCGAGTGGTAATCGAATTCACACCCCTTTGCTTTTACAGTCGCACGCTTGTGCCTCTGCTTCTCGATTAGCCACATGAATTGAGATAGTGATAACATTTTTTCTTTTTATGTGTATAATATAAATAATGATACCAAAACTGCTTATAATAGTTTATTTGAATAAAGAATATTTAGTTTTTTTTTGACATGCTTGCAGGTCAATAAAGTTGATGCCTCAGACCTGAGAAGAACCGGTGCAAGAAACTATACAAATACATATTTAATTATTTGATTTGTGACAATGTTTGATACCTTTGAAAGAGACTGAAGCGAGTATTAGGAGGCGATACATAAATTAAATCAGGTTCACGCTGTATCCCGCGTACCACGGGATAGGCAGAGGGAACATAGTGTTAAGACACTCCATTCCCCACTTTTCGCCAAATTTTGGAGGCATTGCGTGTTGAGTGGCGGAGCTCAACGCCGAGCTTTTTTTTAAGCGACACCAGAGCGAAAAATGGAAATATAAATTTAAATAAATATTTAATTTGAGTGAGGATCGAACCCACAACCGTCGTGTTGCCCCCCTGGGCCACGACGGCCTCTGTGTTATACATATCTATATCTAATATACTAGTAGCTGAGTCATTTATCCATAGAATTTTTAATCTGTCTCATTAGTAAAGTATTTGAACGTCACTTTATAAATAAACAATATATCTTAACGATTCACCGCACTGACAGCGACATTGCACAGCTAGTTGCACGTATTGCACTTCCTCTCTTAATTGATGAAATTAAACACGAATAGATACATCTATTCTATATACATATATATATATATATATATATATATATATATATATATATATATATATATATATATATATATATATATATATATATATATATATATATATATATATATATATATAAAAACTGTAACTGATTGGTGTCTGTACATTAAAAGTATATGAGAAAATATATTATTGGTGCCAATTATGAAGGAAGATTTTCTAATTTTTTGTCTGTTTGTCTGTTTGTCTGTTTGTATGTTGGTCTGTGTGTTTGTTCACGCTAATCTCAGAAAGGGCGTAACGTGATTTAAACACAGCTTACACTTTTGTATTTTGATAAACTTTCACTAACATTTACTGTTTCTTTTATTTCAATTGGTTTATAAAAATAAAAAAATATATGTTAATAGGTACAAAGAATTGCATGCTACAATATAGCTACAAAACAAGTTTTCAAACAATTCATTGAATTGGCAGAAACTTCAATATATTATTTTCTACTTTTTTATCAGCTTCACGCTGTAACCCGCACACAGCAGTGTAGGCAGAGGGAACCTATTGTTAAGACACTCCGTTCCCCACTTTCTGCCGAATTCTTGAGGCGTCGCGTGTTAAGTGGCAGCACTCAACGCCGCGGTTTGCTTCGACACCAGAGCGAAGATATTTCTTCTCCTCGAGTTGGGATCGAATTCACAGTTTGTGTCCCTGCGCCACAACTGGCACTTTAATAATAGATAATCTTATTAATTAAAACCACCAAAATAATTCATAGAGAAAAAATAAATAATTGTATAGAACAAGCGGGCGAAGCCGCCAACGGGTTGCTAGTATCCAATACCTACATTGAATCATTCAGTCGTCTATTAGAGTCCCATACAATGTACGACTCAATAAACTTGGCAAAAGTTCACTCAACCAATTCTAATGTGCGTGTTGTGTATGTGTGAAAAGCTCTCTCTATTCATTTAGCATGAAGTAACGCAGTTCGCGTATGATAATGTGGATTTTTGTTCTGTAGACTAGGCAGGATTGTAATTACGGTGGTGCGGATAGGTGTGGGTTCGAACCCTGTAATGTATGTTTAAATTTTTGAAGGATTTCAAAATATTTTTCTGTTTGGAGTGTAGAATAACTCTATAGTACTTTAATGTTACAATAAAATAATGGTAATATGGCATGAAATATGGATATTCTAAGGATATTTTCTCATATTATTCTTCATTTTAAGAGTATTTTAGTCTTCTTAGAAAACATAAAAAAACTGTTATCGATTGTATAAAACATCTGCCCTCGTGCGCTAGTAGTTGAATCAACTAATATTTTTATACTATGTAAATAGTAAATATATAAAAGCGTAACAGCCTCTGGTATGAGAGAGATATCTGAGTAAAATATTTAAAAAAATATATAAATAGATACATAAAAAAGTTGTAGTCTCTAACTTTATTCTGTAATTCTGTACGTAGTGGTGTAGGCAGAGCGAACTTAGGAAGTTTGTGTCAAGATACTCCGTTTCCATCAAGACACTTCCGCTTTCCACTGTCAAATTCTGTAGATATTGCATGTTGAGTGGCGGAGCTTAACGCCGCGCTTTGCTACGTTACCGAAGCGAGGATGTGAAAATATTAAATGATTAAATATTTCATTTCCTCGAGTGAGTATCGAAACCATAACCTGTCCTATTTACAATCACTCCTGAGAACTTTTCTCATAAAACATAATAAAAAAAGTTCTATATTTATAACCGACCAGACCTGGTCGGTTTCCAGGAGGCGCGGGTTCGAGTCCCGCTGCGTTCAAAATTTTTATACGTTTTCTAAATAAATATTTTTCCTTCCTAAGTGTAGAATAACACTTTAAAAATTAAAAAAAAAAGGTTCAATATATATTTATAATATTGTTAAGAACAAAGGTAATTATGGAGATATTGCAACTATTCATCATCGTGATTCCAGGGAACTGCATGTGAGGCAGCATACGAACGACCGCGCTGATATATTGGTCTTGATTACTTACGATTTGTTTTCTATTATAGTTTTAAATCGACATGTTTTTTATTTATATATATATTTATATATAATAACTAAATAAATTTTAAATAGTCAGATAATTAAGATATACCATTAAAACAAAATAATTTCATATTCACTTTTAGATTTATTATTTAGCTTAGTGAACTTAGTGAGTAGGCGCATGGGAACATGAATGCGACTGTAAACGCAACAGGTTGTGGGTTCGATTCCTACTCGAAGAAATCTTTGATATTTTAATTTCCTCGTTCTGATAACCAGGCAAAGCGTCACTCTACACACAATGCCACCATAAAATCGGCGGTAAATGGTGAACGGAAGTGTTTTAATGGGAATGGAGTCTCAACACTAGGTTCCCAGGATTCCTCTGCATACCGTGTCGTGTTAGCTTCACGCTGTATCCCACATATAGCGATATATGCGGGATACAGCGTGAAACTAACACGATATCACGCAGTTTAATATATAACACCATTAAATTACAGTAATACATCAATATGGGGTTTCAGTGGAGTGCAAAGTGAGCGGGGGTCGCATACGAACGCGCGCTAACGAGATGACCCCGTTACAGAGCGCCGTAGCGCCGTCACGGCACCGGCACCGCCGCGACACTATATCGAATGGAAACGGATTCTCTATAGTTTTATAAAAAAAAAAGTCAGTCGTGGCGCAGGGGCAGAAAGTGTGACTGTAAAATCGACTGGTTGTGGGTTCGATCCTCAGTCGAGAAAATGAAATATTTATTTACATTTATATTTTCATTTCTTCGCTCTGGTGTCGAGGCAAAGCGCGGCGTTGAGATCCGCCACTTAACAGGCAATGCCTCCAGAACTTGGCGGAAAGTGGAGAACGGAGTGTCTTAACACTAAATTCCCTCTGCCTACCCTGCTAAATGCGGAATACATCATAAAGCTGATAGTTTTATAGTTTATGAAAAAAATGTTTTTTTAGTACAACAGAATTATTGCTGAATTAGTTAATTATGATATAGTACGTATAAAATTGCTAGTACTAAAGGATAATACACTATATTATCCTTTAGTAATAGCAATTTTATGAAATGTTAGTGCTCAATAATTTTTGTTGTGGCGCATTGTTAGAACCGTGACGGTTGTGGATTCGATTTCCACTCAGAGGAATGAATCATTTAATAAATTTTCGCGCTCTCTGCCTACTCTGTTAAATGCGGGATAAAAATCTGTAGATTTAAATTTCAATAAAAGGAACAACGTATGTCAAAGTATATTAAAATGCGTAGAAATTGAAAAAAAACGTCTCGTTAATTAAATATATTTATTGAATTAAAAAAAAAAACAACAGATATTCACAAACTAAAAACAATAAAAAAAACAACCCAATTTCGCAAACGTCCATTCCATACAACTCCTACAAATACATACATACATACATCTCGTATCACGTACGTCACGGCGAGCGGTCATTGTCACCGCTCGTCCCGGCCCCATACAAATGGCGCTAGATGAAGGGAACAGACCAGCTCTCTTTGAATAAACCATCGCGGATGACAGGAAGTTCAAGGTTCTGTAAGGTCTTCTCACATACATTATAAGTTATAACGTTCTTATTGTTTTCGCTTATTATATTGTAGTTATATACTTTGTAACTAATTACAATAGAGTATTTAGCTGATGAATAGTTTAATAATAATCTGTTTTTTTCAGCTTCACGCTGTATTCTTCATTGAGCCTTATCAGCCGCGGCGTTGGGTTCCGCCACTCAACACGCAATGCCTCCAGAATTGGGCGGAATTGACGGAAGTGTCTTAATGAGAACAAAATGTCTTAACAATGGGGTCCCAGGTTCCCTCTTTCTACCCTACTATGCGGGATACAGCGTTGAATTGAAAAAAAACGGATAGATCAAAATTGAGTTTGGATCTTTAGACAAGAACGAAAAAAATTGTACTTAAATACTACTACTTCATATATTTATACATATATTTATATAATTATATAAAATTATATTTCCATTTCTTCGCTCTGGTTTCGAGGCAAAGCGCGGTGTAGAGTTTCGTTACTCAACACGCAATGCCTCTAAAATTCACCGGTAAGTAAGGAACATAGTGTCTTAACACTAGGTTCTCTCTGCCTATACTGCTGTGTGCAGGAAACAGCGTGAAGCTGATAAAAAAAATGGTTTCTTCATTTATTGGTTAATTTTTTAAGTGGATTTGTATACTATTCGAGGAAAAATTATATGTTCCTATGAATAGATGTGTTCCGAAATCTATTGTGGCACAAACATGAAGAGTGTGGCTTCGATCTCCACTCAAGGAAGTCAACTGTTTTCATTTCCTCGGTCCGATCGACAAAATGCAGCGTTTAGTTCCGATATTCGCCATGTCAACTAGCGGAAATGGGAGGTTAAGGGTTTCTTGATACTACTTCTTGACTCTCCGTTTCTACTCTGTCTCTTGTGACGCTAAAAAACTCCCCCCTTTTTTAAAAATATACAGCGTTGGTCATCATAACCATTGTGAGTTGCAACTAAATTCTCAGCTTGTGAAATGCGATAGATAAAAGAATGCTCTGAAATAATATTAAGAAAAGGATTTCTTTTTTAAATTAAATTAAATTAGCTTCACGCTGTATCCCGCACACAGCAGGGTAGGCAGAGGGAACCCAGCGTTAAGACACTCCGTTCCCCACTTTCTGCCGAATTTTGGAGGCATTGCGTGTTGAGTGGCAGAACTCAACGTCGCACTTAACCTCGACACCAGAGCAAAGAAATGGAAATATAAATTTAAGTAAATATTTCATCTCCTCGAGTGGGGATCGAACCCACAACCAGTCGGTTTTGCAGTCACACCTCGTGCCGCTGCGCCACGAC
>DWQW01012021.1:0-11083 GCA_018249695.1 Heliconius erato demophoon
TAATTCTATTTTGTTGACTAATTTACTCTATATCAAAATTTAACAACTCTCTTATAAGAAAATTCGTTTCTCTAAATCAATTATGAATAAGAAATCATTACAAATGATTCGCAAATCATAATGGTTCCCAATGAATAGAATAGAAATCCCCTATGGTAATTTTAATTTAGTACTTTTGTAATGTTACAATTAGCTAACTACGCGGAAGGAGGCACTCGGTTTAATAAATTGATTAAATTTTAACTATCAGGGGGCCAGATTTAGACAATCATTACAAGAGGTTATTTCCTTTTATTTTCATTATATAATATACTAGTTGAGGTCCTTGACTTATAATTGGAGAGCTTTAAATAAAAATATTCCATATTAGCTGTGGATTTTTTTTTAAAATGTAACGTCAATGTCATAGAATGTGAAATATGAATTATAAAAATATATATTTATAAATATGTTATAATCTGTCACTTGACATTGGTGTTTTATTTTTAATCAAATGCATTATGTACAGATTGTTGCATGTTTAAATAGTTTATGTTAATTTATTTAAAATAAAGTATAGTTAATAAATTAAATTGAACATTTTTAATATAAAACATTCGTCTTATTAAAATAATTTATTTCCTTTATTAAAAAAAACTTAAATGTAAATTCATAATTTATTACCAAGAATTTGTTGTTAGGTATTGATATTTTTATATATTAATATTGAATTCTATGATTGTTTTACAAAATTAATTATTTAAATTATATGGCAATTTTAAGACAATTTTTTTCGTTTATTTCTTATACACTCATTTATTTTCATACAAAATATAGGGAAAATTGCAAAATTCTCTGGAGATGTTTTAGTGTATCTTATTTCATGTAGGCCTTCCTTCTCTTTGATGGCATTAAGACCGATACTTCGTTGCACAATGTATATAATAATTTAGGATCTTTTTTGTGAATTTTATTGACAGATAGGTTACAAATAAATGTAGACATCATAAGTAAATCATACCATCACCCTGAGTGGAGATCAAAACCGCAAACATTGCGTTTTTAGTCAGAGCTGCCCCACTGCGCCATAACAGATCCATATAAGGCGATGAGTACTCTATGTATTTTCAATGATTTAGTATAATGTTGTGACTGTCTTAAATAATTATAAAATATTATACGAATGGTTCTTAATTTCATATTAATTAAAGAACCATGAGGTCCTCCTAACGTTATTATCCAAAGCAACTAAATTAATAAAATAACGCGCGTCCTTAGATGGCTTCTTACTAGTGATATTCGTATATATTTTACGCGTATTAATACCTAATAATATAAAAATGAAATCAGTGAAATGTGAGTTGGTCCGTACCAATTTCAGGGTTGTTTGACTAACAACGGGAACTACAAATTATAAAAGTTAAGTAAACGTAAGTTTGCGGAAATATGCATGTAGTTTTTATCTTTAATGTGAATATAAAATTCAATTTTTTAAAAATTGAATTTTCTTCTTGAATCTTAAAGATTATTCCACTTATTACATTACTGTACGTTACCACCGGAAAATGTTTTTAAAGTAGGTCTACAGAAAATAACCTATACCTCTATTCTAATAACGCTGCCAATTTCATATAAAATGCAGCAAAAACTGTGCATAAATGCTTAGAAGCTTGATTTTTGTTCTCCAGGAGATTGTAGAACTGAAAATTTGATATAAGTTTCAACTAGATACCATTTACGCAATCTCGAGATAAATGATTTTAACAGACGACAGCAAAGACATTTTTTTAATATATTTCTTTTGCGGTCTGGAACTATAAAAAACACTCTACGTACGTTCCGTACCTTATATTAAGTTAAATATATAAATAATAAATATGAATTAATTCAAGCGGTCGTGCGGGGCGGCGCATTGGCACTGCGTCTGACTCTAAACGCGGCAACGACGGTTCAATTTTCTATCGGGACATTGTTTGTATGTATTTGGTAGAAGCGCGCCTTTATCTTATCAGAGAATGTGGAAAGATCAAAATATACATTTTAATCGTCTCTCATAGTAATATTATGACGTTGAAGAGTTTGCTTGTTTGAACTTGCTAATAAATATCTGGGACTAATGATTGCTATTGAAAACTAAATATCGAGGTAGGGTATATACTATATTATATGCCGTTAATCACTTGATATAACCTACTACCTGCGATCACAGTTAGCTCAAGTACTTAGAAAATGTCACATATCAAACAACTCTTAAATATTACCATTTTGAGCCGCATTCGAGCGAATCCGCTGTTAACAACTAGTATAAATTATAATATATAAGAATAATAGATAAGGCCAGTCGTGGCGCGGGGACAAAAAGTGTGACTGTATAACCGACTGGTTGTGGGTTCGATCCCCACTCGAGGAGATGAAATATAAACTATATTTCCATTTCTTCGTTCTGGTGTCGAGGCAAAGCGCGGCGTTGAGTTCTGCCACTCAACACGCAATGCCTCCAGAATTCGGCAGAAAGTGGGGAATGGAGTGTCTTAGCACGAGGTTCCCTCTGCCTACCCTGCTGTGTGCGGGATACAGCGTGAAGCTGATATAAGAATATAAAACAATTCAAGCCGCTAGAATCACCTTATCTTCCAAACCATAAAACGTGTACAAAATAGCTATAAAAAAAAAACCTTAGAAAGTATAACAATTCGTGCACGGTGTATACACATTTGTACGTGATGTGCTACAAAATTAACTTCTAATTAAGGTGTTTATAACGATAACGGGGTTAATTAAGTAATTAATAGCTCATTAGCGACACCCAATGCTGGTACAAACGCATATTACGTATTAAAATCTCTATTAATATTCGTGATGCTGTTTGCCAGTGTTATAATTGTAGGAATGTATGTACGTCTGTGTATATTAGGTATGTATATAGTAGCTAGATCGTAGGTAGCTTATGTTGTATTAGGTTAATGTCATTAAATTATGGTTTTTATTTGAATTGATTAAGAAGAAATGCGTAAGTGAGGATTTTATATGTATTACAATTGAATTTCGTCGTCTTTATTATGAATAGATCCAGAAACTGCAATTTATTTCTTTTACACTTAACCCTTTTTCTTGAATTTTATCATTTGTACCAATCGACCGAGCAGACTGATGCTGTGCCACTGCGCTACGACCGCCTCAATGTTTTTAAAATAATTTTATACATATAAGAAAGAAATACAATAAGTATGTAAATGTAATAATAATTTTACTATTATGTTAATTTTCTCAAATATTTTACTTTTGAACGAAGAACAACTAGGTACCTCTTGCTTAGTGGCGTCCATTAAGAGTGAGACCCAAGAATATTCTATGATTAATACTTAATAACAATGTACTAATCATCGTCACCAACTACGTTTGTGTGGAATTCAAGATACATCTTAGATTCCAAGAGCGGGTGATACATCACTTGTTCTTCCTCCGAACCCTCTCTTGGTGCTCCTGTACGAATACACTCTCTATCGCACATACATTCCAAATTTCAACTCGTTCAGTCCAGTAGTTTCGTATATGAAAAGTCTTATATACCTATAGGTATACTTATAGATATTTTGAACATCTTTTAAATGAGATTGAACCAACCATTTTTTAAACAAAAGTAATAAATAAAACGACTACTGTGAAATGGTGAATACATATCTACTAAATAGCATCTACCAAATCTAAGAAAATGGCATGAATTCAATATTTACAAAACGCAATTACAAGGTACTTGTATCCACTATTAAAGAAAAAAAATTAAATAAAATTTATGAACATGAAAATTTTACTTGGACATATTTTACGTATTAAATTTTCGTATATCTATTTATCATAAATTTATATGTCTGTCTATTATAAATGTTTGTTTGTTTGGTGGAACGCGCTAATCTTAGGAACGCGCTAATCTTGCTTCGAATTGAAAAAAATATATATACGTTAGGTTAGATAGTCAATTTGTCCTTTGATAAGTAAAGTTAAGCAGAGCAAAGGTCATATTAAATTATAGTAAATGTTTCTTATTTATATATATATATATATATATTTAATCACATGGTCCAAGTCACAAGTAGTAAAAACTAGTATAATATATCAATACTTTGATAATATTTTTCGAATTTGTTTTAGTAGGGTGAATTACATACATCGTCGTGGCGCAGCGGCACGAAGTGTGCCTGTAAAACCGACTGGTTGTGGGTTCGATCCCCACTCGAGGAAATGAAATATTTACTTAAATTTATATTTCCATTTCTTCGCTCTGGTGTCGAGGTAAGCGCGGCGTTGAGTTCTGCCACTTAACACGCAATGCCTTCAGAATTCGGCAGAAAGTAGAGAACGGAGTATCTTAACACTAGGTTTCCTCTGCCTGCCATACTCTGTGCAGGATGCAGCGTGAACCTGATAAAAAAATACATACATAATATAGCCAACCGCCTAACTTAACTTAACTTAACGTAATAGTCAACAGTTAAGAAAACCTAAAAAAAGCCTAAACAAAAACGTTTTATATTATTTTTGTTTCAAAAAAACATGTAATTTGAAATTAAAATCGCTAATGACTCAAACCATTAAGTTAATCATTTTAATTAGAACTTGGCGTTCGTTTTTCGTTTGTGTTTGGAGTTTTTTCGCCATCACTCAGTTTATTATTAGTATATTATATTTCTCTAATGTTCCTAATTGTTTTGTTTCCATTGCGCTTATTGAGAGACTTGTAAGAATAAGTAGTATTGAGAATCAGCAATGTATATTGAGAAAGAAAAATATGCTTAATGGAATTCGTAAGTTGTCTAAATTAGCCATAATACAAGTATTATTAGAATTTTGTGCTTTATTGTAATGAGAATAAATATTGAATTTCTTTGACACTAGTAAGCCGCTGTATTACTATTAAAATATATTTAACTATCACTGTTGAGACAGTCGGCTAGATACAAATGATATAATGCGACAGGTTGTGAGTTTGATTCTAACTCGAGGAAATTAAATATTTAATATTTCCATTTTTTTTGCTCTGGTGTTGAGCCAAAGCGCGGTGTTGAGTTCCGCCACTCAACACGCGATACCTCCAGAATTACAGACAATGTGACGGACACTACGGGCGTCCAACAAAGCAAAGAAATACATTTTCTTTAGAAGCGAGCTATATATAAAATATTTGATTACTGTAATATTTGTGAATTCAAATCTCTTTTGTAGATGTTGATTCAGTTTCACACATTAACCCACATCTAGCACTGAATGGAAATAGAATAGTGTACAGACACTCCGTAAAGAAGTATAATAGTGTAAAAATGATTAAAAATAACTTATTTCCTCGAAACGGAATCGAACGTACAACAATCGCGCTTAAACACACACCGACAGGTAGTAGGGAGCACATACCAATAACATTATTACATTAATATTGATGTAAACCAAACTTTCTTTAGTGTGGTTTACGTACGAAATGTTCTAAATTAAATCCTTACTAAGTTATTTTATCCTTTTTAATTCTCAAAGTCGTTTCTTTTTATATACATAAAAAAAGAACCGAAAATATAAAAGAGTATTTGAACTTTTTGTACAGAACTATATCATTATTTACCTCCTATAAAATTATCATAATATAAAATTAAAAAAAAATACAAAACATGTTATAAAGCTCCTACATCGAGCCTCAAGGATGCCTAATTATAATTTTAATTAAGTTTGTTACCAATTTCGATCGAAAGCTATTCGAAAAACTTAGTTGATTAAAGCTTTGGAATAAGGCAATTATATTCTAATACAAACTCCAATAAATAAGCTTAAAACTCCAAATACAATTATTGTAGAAGTTATAAATTATACAGACTGTTAATATAAAATTTAAGCGAATTAAACCCATTCATTTAGGGTCCCTGTCTTAGTCGGAGATGGAGGAGGTACGAAAATATTGGAAGCTTGTTTAAAGTGGAAAAAATGTTTGTTTCTTTCTTCTGTGTTATTCTTTTATTATGTACGTATTAAGCGGAGCTCAACTCCGCGATGTGCCTCGAGTGCCAGAGATAGGAAATATTTCAATTTATAAATATATTGCTTTTGAAAAATGTTTTTTGCATTCGTTTCTGTAGCTGTAACACCCACACATAAATATAAAGAATAATATAAATACACTTTATATTATTTAAAAAAAAATCATATTATACTTGTCACGTTTTGTAGGAAGTGCGTACACTCTCTAGCTTATTTAGACTTCGCAAATCGGAGTGACTTGTCCCCAGAGTAAGCTAATTATATAAATTTAATATTAAAACATACGTATTATATTAACGGAACACAACGCCGCGTATTCAAATAATCCTTCTTATATACATAAACAATTATATTTGGCACATCCAATGAGATATTCGTAGATCCACTCCACAAGTATCCAGACGGACACTTGAATGGCGTCTCATTATCTCTAATTATATGCCGATTCTTCAGCTCGACTTCATCTGAAACGTATCTTGTAAGAATTGATTAAGAAAGATAAAAATACACTTTGCGTAATATTTCTTGATGGTGTATGTATATACGTATGACTTTTGCTTCACGCTCTGTCCCGCACATAGCAGGCTTCGCAGAAGGAACTTAGGAACCTAGTGTTAAGACACTCCGTTCTCATTAAGACACTTCCGTTCCCCATTTTCCGCCGTATTTTGTAGGTACTGCGTGTTGAGTGGCGGAACGCAACGGAAAGCTTTGCCTTGAGTCGGAATTGAACCCACAACCTGTCGCGTTTACTATCACACACTTGTACTAATGCGTCACGATTGGCCTCCTTTCTGTGTGACTATGTATGTATGTATGTATAGATATTGTTCTTAAAAGTATCTTAGGATAATGATCGGTTAAGACTCATATCTAATCAAATATTATGTACTTCCACGTTTTTGAATTCACGTATACTTATATAATTTAGAGTGTTAAACTACTATAGTATAACGAAGAAAAAAATGATTCTATTTGAATCTACGTATTGAAAAATCGGGCAGAGAGAACCTAATGTCAAGACACTCCGTATTCCGCTTTCTGTCCGAATACGAAACGAAATAAAAAGAAAGTGCTTATAACAAAAGTTTATTCTTTATACAGATGCACACTAAACAACAACTGGAAAAACCCTAGTGTATTACTCTAAAAAATTGCAGTTTTTCCATACATTCTTTTATTTGTACACGAACATTGAATAAATAAGTGATTATTTTGTATTAATACATTAGGGAAAACAAGTGCAAGGCAAGATAGCGCTAATTTAATGTGGTCGCGTGGGTTAATCCTATCTATTGGGAATTTGTTGTTATAATTAATAATTAATTATTATGTGTATATATATATGTATATGCTATATTTATTATTTTATTAGTTACGATACAATGCTAAATATAGGAACAATAACAAATGATAGATCTTCATATATGTATATGGTACCATCGTGCGGTGCGACAGCATCTGACTTAATGCGATGGTTGTAGGTTCTAAAGCTACTGAGAATTACATATTTCATTTGCCCGTAGGAGCAAAATAAAGAGCGCCGTGTCGCGATTTTCTTCAGAAAACACTGGGTACTCTTTCTCTCTATTTCTTCTTTATATATGTATGTTTTTCTCTCTGTTTCTTCGTTACATAAACTGCGAAATAAACTTAGAAGTAAAAAAAATATTAAAATAAAAAAAATAAATCTGCTTTACGCTATATCTCGCACTTAACAGGATAGGTAGAGGGAACCTAATGAATGTGTTAGCGAATTCTGGGGGCATTGCGTGTTGAGTGGCAGAACTCAACGCCGCCCTTTGCGACACCAGGGCGAAGAAATGGAAATATAAATTTAAAAATAATATTTCATTTCCTCGAGTGGGATCGAACCCACAACCAGCCGTTTTTCAGTCACTTTGACTTTGACGACTGGCCCCTTAAAAAATATTATTTTCTTGCTCTGGTAACGAGACAAAGCTCGGTGTAAAGTTCCTCCACTCAACACGCAATGCCTCAAGAATATGGTGGAAAGTGACAACGGAAGTGTTTTAACGCTAGGTTCCCAGATTCCCTCTGCCTACCCTGATAACACACTCGATTTCTCATTTTCCTTCCTATTTTGGAGATGTTGCATATTGAGTGGCAGAACTCAACCTAAATATAAATCGCGTTTTTCTTAATAATTATATGGATGAATTATATAAAAGATCAGTTAAAATAAAAAAATCATCAATCTTACCTTAAAAAATCCCAAAAATAAATTGCCAATAATATTTTTTTAACACCAAGACAATTAACTCAATTTTTTTACATAAAATCCACACTAAATTAGTTCAACAGATTGCTATAAAGATTCATTCAAAGTAAAGCGCAAAGAGAATGCTCGTTAAAAACTACATTTAGCAGAGCTGTCATTTAAAAAAACTTTTGTATAGACAATCCTTTTACTAGCACTTAGGGGGTAAGGAGGAAGTCGGGGTAAAAAGTGTAATTATGTTGATTATTTAGGTCGTAATGCGCCGACTATCCCGCGCCTCCCCCCGTCATTAATCGCCTCCCCTACTCCCTTTATTATTTCGTTTCAATTATTTTTGTGATTATCTTTTTATAGCGGGCGCGCATTAAAACTCAAAAAATAACAGGCACATTAAATATAATTAGAATCGAAATAACAAGATGTCCGTCGTTCGCGCTTTTTTATGGTAAATAATCGTATTAAGGAATGACTCATTTCGCTGTTTTACTTACATTTGGAGATTAACATCTTTTGTTTATTTACGTCTATCGCCTTGTTCTTTATATTACAATAAAAATATGATATATTTTTTTTTATATTAAACTTCTATATTTTGTAATGATAATTGTTAAGTGCTGTTAACCATTCACATTTATTTATTAAGTCAAATAAATAAATCAGCTTCATCCTGTATCCCGAGAGTAGGTAGAGGGAACCTTATGTTAAGACACTCTGTTACCCACTTTCCGCCGAGTGCTGCAGGCATTGCGTATTGGCGGAAATCAGCGCCGCGCTTTTGCCTCGGCACCAGAGCGAAGAAATGAAAATATAAATTTAAATAAATATTTCATTTCCTCGACTGGGGATCGAATCCACAACCAGTCGATTTTACAGTCACGCTTTGTGCCAGTAGACCAGTCTTTGCGCAGGACTGGTCTACTGGTCTCTAATATATGTATGTTTTAAAAGATGGCATTTTTTGCGTACATACGTATATAACGTAAGATTTTTTTTACATTTTCGTATTACATCTCCACGTTTTCCATTTTTTTACACAAAGATAATTATTATTCGGTGGAGTATAACGCCAAATCTAAATTTTATTCATTGATTATGTAATTATAGAACTGCATCATTATTCATATTGTGATAAAATTATATTACACCTAATAGATGTTTATTTTAACTAACTTTACTGTAACATAATTAATAATTTAAACTAAATTTGTATTAAAAGTCGAACAATAGTCTCATAAAAAATTTTTTGTTGTCAGGTTACCACCGATGGGATAAGAGTAAGAATTTTTTTTTATTAATATATAATAAATCCGCGACAAACTGACCCAAGAAATTGCTGAACGGATATTGATGCAACCGAGGAAGTATTAAAGTATATGAATTTGGTAAAAAGTAACATTTTTTTTTTATATTTAACATTTTTATAATTCTTAATTAATTATTAATAACGTTCATAGTTATTTGACATTTCTCAAATATTTTATTTTAATAGACACTGTTGATATTAACATAAAATAACAAATAACAATTTAAGCTTGTCATGAAATATGCACCTGCATTGTTTATAATATGCACGTATTATTATATCTAATATTATTTTTGTATTGATGTAATTTTCTATTTTTTTTTATTTTCTTTCACTTTTTCAAAGCTGTAGTGACCCAAGGCTCCGTTCTCCATTTTCTGATGTATTTAAATATTAGACCATTATGGGATTTAAATGTACTACAATCATGAACACACGTTTTTATTACTTTATATTTTTTACTTATTTTTATACCTTATCACTATTATTTGTTAAGTTCCACTACTCATCACGCATCATAATCACGTCTCGAAAATTGGGCGGTGCATGGAGAACGGCCTGTCTTGACACTTGGCTTTGGCTATCCTGCCGTATGAGAGATGCAGCGTGAAGCTAAAAAGTGTCAAATTTATCAAGCTACGATTGTGTCATAAAGCTTATTATAATCTATCGAGAGGAAATGGAGTAGAAAAAGTTCACGATGTTATGAAAAAGTGTAGTTTTAAGACTAATATTAGGACTTTCCGCGGGATTCTTGAGGTATTATGTGTTGAATAGGTCGTTGCCTCGTTACCATATTGAGGTAATGAAAATATTAAATATTTCAGTCTTCCAAATGAGAGTCGAGCCCAAAATATTGTGGAAAATTATTGTAGTTTTTGATATACTGTCAAATAAATCTAATTATGTAAAGCACCCTACGTGTAATTAATTAAACTTTTATTCAAAAAATACGCAAATGACATATTCCAATCGCTAACACGATGCCTGTACTTTATTACATCTATTTAATTTATTATATTTTATAAGAAACGCAATAACTGAAAAAATTCGGGGAAAACTGGGAAACTGAGTGTCTTGACTAGATTTCCTCTGCCTACCCTGTTATATGTGGGATTATAAAAAAATAATAAAAAAAAGAAACGTATTTCAAACGCTTTACAATCACAATACAATATTAGCAGGATGTTTCCCTTTCAGTGTTAGCACATGGACATAATCTCAGTGAATTTTATGAATAGCAATAAAAAAAAATTAAGTCGCACAATTTGATAGCTTCAGACCCGCACTATAGACGATATAATAAAACACATAATTATGTTTAATACATTGACGCGTGACTATTAACAATAGAAGTTGGATTTGCCAACCCTTTCATTCAAACAACTAATGAACAGCCAAATTTAATGTCAAAAGTCAACTTTATACTTGCATAATAGAGTTGTTATTCCTTCGGTTTGTTTGTAAATTTATATTATTATTATAAGGAACGTTTATGGATGAGCAATTTTTATGATTGTACACGTATTGTATTTGTATGT
>DWQW01012022.1:0-11083 GCA_018249695.1 Heliconius erato demophoon
GATATTAAGCAACGCTTGTGAGGTGGGCGTTAATAGCCGCGACACAGTGTTTCACTAATGCGGTTATTATCGTACAAATTGTTTCTTGTATAACTTTGCTAATATGTTTTAAAATAAATAAATAAATTTAAAATTTTGATTACCGCCGTCGGCAAGCTGTCGTCTCGCAGCGGCACAGTGTGAGACTGTAAGCGCAGTAATTATACGTTCCCATTCGGAAGAATAAACTATTTTATTTCCTGGCTGTGGTAAGGAGGCAGTGCGGCTCGGCCAGTTCTGTCACACAGCCAACAATGTCTCGAAAATTGTACGTAAGGTCTTGCCACGAGATCCCACTTGTATACCCTGCTTAAAAACAAAAAAAAACTATCTATAAAATCAAACAGCATTGCTCTATAAGTAATAGGGACCGTCGTGACCCAGTGAGATATAAAGCTGTATCCCGCACATATCGGGATGGACAGAGGGACGCTTGTTCCCTTGTGCCACGACTGGCATAATTCTGTGATATAATTTAATTGTAATTAAGTTTTACGGATTCGATTCTCACTCAAGGAAATATAGTACTCAATAATAGCCATACATTTTAGCTTCACGCTGTATCCCGCACACAGCAGGGTGCGTAGAGGGAACCTAGTGTTAAGACACTCCGTTCCCCACTTTCTGCCGAATTCTGGAGGCATTGCGTGTTAAGTTAAATAGCCATACGAATCTCGATTATGCGTTTTATCACTAAATACAGTTTGCAGAAATCATGCGTAAATTGGAAAACGGAGTATCTTGAAACTGGGTCCTCTCTGTTATCTTTGGAGATACTAGTTTAATCATTTAATTTTCCTTTTACAAATTTTGGTAACACTGTACCGTGTACTGTGAGGCCGGTCGTGGCACAGAGGCACGAAGTGTGACTGTAAAATCGACTGGTTGTAGGCTCGATCCCCACTCGAGGAAGTGAAATATTTATTTACATTTATATTTTCATTTCTTCGTTCGAGTACGAGGCAAAGCGCGGCGTTGAGTTTTGCCACTCAGCATGCAATGCCTCCAGAATTCGGCGGAAAGTGGGGAACGGAGTGTCTTAACACTAGGTTCCCTCTGCCTACCCTGCTGTGTGCGGGATACAGCGTGAAGCTCATTTATTTATTCTGTACGATAAGTAATTTATAGCAACTAAAATCTTTAAAAAAAAAAGAAAAGAATAAAAAAACACAATCAAAAAATCTCTTTACATCACTACCGTCTTTGAATATAAAAATTGTTAACTGAAAATATTAAGGAGCTTAAAGCCCTGTAAATCGTCGAATCGCTGAGCGGTCGCGGAAGGATTTTAATGCAATATAATTTTGTCAACAAAACGAAATTAAAGAACGAATAGTGATATTTAATTTGTTATTACATTTGGTATTAATCTGCAAAAGCCAAAGCTTTGGGGGAGGCCTATGCTAAGGCAAAACAATCTTTACCGGTGTCAATATTATAAAAAACTCTGTATTATAATTATTTAGATTGTTAATAAAGGCTTTATTATTATTTTTTGAATTCGATATTCTCAAAACTTTGTTAATGTTTTGGTATTTTAAGTGAAATCCGCGGGCCAAAGCCAAGAGTATTTCACTATATTATATTAATTTAAGTTTGTGTTTTTACAAGGCGTCGTCTTGTAGGAACTTTCTGACAATTCTGCAAGTGTTCAATACAGCACATTTTTGCATGGTATAGTATGTGGAATTAGGCAAATCTATGGTTTTGAGGGCTTGATGTAAGTATTTCGGAATAACACCTGTGCTAGACAGCACCAAGGGCACAATATATACTTTATTAATTTTCCAGATTCTGATTATTTCTTCTTTAAGTTCTGTATATTTTTGTATTTTTTCTGTTATTGTTTTTTGTATATTATGGGTATTTGGTATTGCTATATCTATTATATGAACTATTTTATTTTCTTTATCAATTAAAGTTATATCTGGTCTATTATTATGAACTGTCTTATCTGTTAATATGGCCCTGTCAAAGTACATCTTGTGATTGGTACTCTCTAACACAGGTGCAGGGGTATATTGATAGTACGGAAGTGGTTTCTTTTCTGTCAAATTATGTTTGATAGCTAACTTTTTTATTATTATTATTATTATTATTATTATTAATCTGCAAGTATTTTATGGGGAAAGGAAACGGATTCACGAACAGATTGATACATTCAATCATGAATACTACGTGGCTGTACGATAGGAAGTATCAGCGGCAAGGGCGCCCCCCGCGGGACTCGAGCCTAGGCTTGCGGCTGTAAACAGCGTTGAATTATTTTAATTTTACATTTTCTCAAAAAGTATATGTGCAAATTTCGTGCTATAAAAGCTAAAGATAACCTTCATACAATTTTATTGATAATAAAATATTTTTAGCTAGTAAGTTTTTAGTATACAATTGATATAAAAATCGATAAAATATCACCTTACGATTTTTTATTATTTTTTCTCACAAAATGCCTTGTGCCGCGAACTTTTTAAAAATCTAAAAAATTTTACATTTTTGTCATGTACTGAAGTATAAATAACTATGCAGCGTACGCGCTTAAAGCAATTTTAAAGCAATTCGTTGGCGTTCCTTATTATTGTTATTTCGTTGTTTGAGGCATTCAATACTTACACCGTAATATTATATGGCCTATAGCACTTCTGAAGAATGCAGCTTTCATACTAAAATAAAAGAAAGTAAATCGGACCAGTAGATCCGGCGTTATTATCATTACAGCGTTTAAACAAACAAACAAACAAACTCATTATATTAGTAAAGATATAGTTATTATAATACATTTTTATATATTTATATATTTTGTAATCTAATGTAGCGTACATTAGATTACAAAATATATGCTGTCCTATAGAAGGCGGGACCAGAGGCGAAGGAAACCTTGGAACCTATTGTTAAGACACTCCGTTCCCAGTAAGATATTTTTGTTCCCCACATTCTGCCGAATTCTGACGGCGTTGCGTGTTGACTTTACACAAAACGAAGTGATTTTACACAAAGTCTTTTCTGCCGTGAAATTTGGAAAAAGAATGATGAAAAACATATAAAATTTTATTCTGTACAAATTTTTGACCTATAAAAACCATACAACGTTAGATTGGTGTTGAAAAATCAATCGAAACGAAACAACGCAAATATTTCTAAAACACTGTTATGACACTATTCGAGGATACAACAATTATTATTAAAAATATTTTTATATGGCGTTTTTGAAAAACAAGAAGTCGAATGTGAAGCTCGCGTGAGCGCAGATTGGTTTTATTTATATTTTTATTATATTTTTTTACTATTACACAACCGCATACCAAGTACAAGTACAGTCTGCATAACGAAGCAGACGTGGTTATGAGTTCGCTTCCCATTCGAGGAAATGATATATTTAATATATTTATTTCTTCTCTTTGGTTTGAGGCCAGCCGTGGCGCAGCGGCACGAGGTGTGACTGTAAAACCGACTGGTTGTGGGTTCGATCCCCACTCGAGGAGATGAAATATTTACTTAAATTTATATTTCCATTTCTTGGCTCTGGTGTCGAGGATAAGCGCGGCGTTGAGTTCTGCCACTCAACACGCAATGCCTCAACAAATGGGCAGAAAGTGGGGGAACGAAGTGTCTTAACACTAGGTTCCCTCTGCCTACCCTGCTTTGTGCGGGATACAGCGTGAAGCTGATTTATTTATTTATTTATTTTAGAGGCAAAAAATGCGGCGTCGAATTTTGACACTCAACAAGCAAAATCTTCAGAATTCGGCGGATAGTGAGGAGCGGAGTGCTTTAACAATTGATCCCTCTACCTTCCTTCATGCGAGATTCGGCAGGGAGGTGATAAACTAGTTACAATAATTCTAATTACATACGCGTAGGAATGAAACCAGAAAAATAGAGTAGAAAACCAAAAATAAAACCAATATTGGGTACTTTATTTTACAATACGTTTCGAAAAGGGATTGAAGTCAAACGATGTTTCCTCAGCGACTTAGTGTCAAACTGCACAGTGCTGGAAGTAAAATAAACAAAACAAGCCTGCTTTTGTATATTTTTGTAGTTTTCTTTGTATGTAAGGCCAGTCATGGCTCAGGGGGACAAGCGTGCGACTGCAAGCGCGGTAGGTTGTGAGTTAAATTCTCATTTGAGGATTAAATGTTTAATATTTTCAATAGGTACCTTGCTCTGGTAACGAAGGCAGAGCGCGATACATAAACGCTCGTATCTTTTGAGTGTGTTGACTTAGAAGCTTGATTTCTTTCTTCTAAAGGACTGTAGCCTTAAATATTGAATATTAATTTTAGTTTGATCAACGTGATCTCTAGATAAATGATATACAAAAGACAAACGATGAATGACTCTTGACAGACAGACAGACGTACTATAAACTAATCCTAGAAGGATTTTGTTTTTCGTTTTTAGGTACGAAACCCTAAAAGCAGGTTCTAAAGCAAAGGTGTAGGTTCTGGTCGTTACCTATATACTATAATTATTCGTTTATTTAAAAATACTTAGAAATAATAACAAGTCGTAAATAATAGAAAATTAAATCTAATTACATACTTATATAATAAAACTGTAACTCATAGCTGTCTCTACATAGAAGATATATAAGAAAATCCATTATTGGGGCATTTAATAATTAACCCTAATAATTGTTTTAATTATTTTTATTTTTTTTTGTTTGTCGGTGTATATGTGCTCTTGTGCATGCTAATCTTAGATACGATTAACCGATTTAAATGCAATTTTCACTATTATATTACGGCTGGCTTCCCTTAACATTAGCTGTCAGTAAATAAAGCTTATTTAAATCAACTGAATACGATAATATTTCGGATAAAAAAATAAATAGTTTTATAGTACAAGCGGGCGAAGCCGCGAACTGGCCGCTAGTTTACTTTAAATTTGTAGAAAATAAGATACCGCCAGTTCCAAGTCGTGAGGTTGCCAGCAGCTTAACGTCGATCGACAGAGGAAAATAATGATAATGCTAGTTAAGAGTTTTACAGCTAGTTCGGTTCGTTAAGATTTTCTTGAACAAGTAGATTTTTTGAGTTTTAAAGTAATTTAAGTTATCTTTTGTTTTTTGTTATTATTTGGAATTACACTCTATTTGAAATGGTCTCTTAAGTTACCACTTACCTTTGATTTTCACGATTAAATGAAACTTTTAAATGAAATTATTTTACTGATTTAATCGCGTATATTTAGTGTTTACTACTATATATTTTTGGAAACCCGGCATTTCGAACCCTTTGCAGTAGTCCGTGGACACACCTGGTGGTAGACTGAGATGGCATTCGTCTGTCAGTTGATATATTTATTATATCAAACTACCGCCAACGATTTCTTGTTCGCCTCCCGCCCTGGATTCTTGCAGAATGAGCTGACTGTATCTTGCACTCTAGTATGGTGGGTTTTAGACTTCAAAGATTTTGTGGGTGAGTCCCAGGTGGACAGTTTCCATTCCTCTTTTCTATTAAAATTAGGATGTTTTTGTATGCCCCGCTAATAATTCTAGGAATATATCTGTTTTCCTTGGCGAGGATTTGGGGTCTATAAAACCTGATGTAATGGCTAGATTTAACCGCAGTATCCTCACACACAGCTGACTTCGATACGTGCCCATTCTTGATACCATAGATGTGTTCCTTCGCCCCAACACCGATGTTTCTCTTTGTTTGACCGATATGAAATAATCCACAGTCACTAGCCACAATCTAGTCGGTATGCACCTGTACATTGTTAATTAATATTATATATAATATAAACATATATAATATAAACATGATATATAATACAAACGGTTGTGGGTTCGATTCCCACTTAAGATAATTAATTTTTTACATTTCTTCGCTTTAGTATCAAAAAAAAACTCGGCATGGAGTTACGCCACTTAATACTCAATAGCTAGTTTCGAAAATTAGGTGCTTCGTGGTAAACGGTGTACCATAACACTTATTTGAAGCAAATAGAATAACTATTGCAATATCGGCACAGTAAGATATAGCGTATAGCTTCGATTGTCAGTATTCAATTTCAAATTCTGCCTGACAGAATTACATCTATATAAGGAGTTCGTTCTCATTACTGTTCACTCATTAATGTCTTAGTGAGTGAACGATAAATAAAAAATATTTTTTAGACACTCTGTTCCCTGCTTTTCGCCCAATTTTCAAAACTAAGTATTGAGTGGCAGTAGGTATGGAATACAGGATATGGTATACTGGATAATCGAAATAATTTGTTCCTCCCAATGGGAATAGACCCTACAGCCGACGTGTTTACAGTGAGACGCGATGTATTCTAAGAAATAAAGATATTTTTTAATAAAATGAATAATTAATAGTTACAGTAAGTAATTAGAAACAACAAAAAAAAATCTGTGACTTTCTAACTCCGTAAGCAGTACAACAACAGACTTTAACTTACAAACATTTTCACAACCACAAATATGTACATAGCAAGAGTTGAAAAGAGAAAACAATGAATTTTTATTGCAAATTTATAAAATTTGAACTGGGCACTCTACTTAGTTCGCGAACTAGCTTCGATGTTGATAAGTTTCGACCGCGGAGACCGCGCGCTTAAATATAGGTCGAAAGTACGACTTTTGTTAGTTGATTTTAGTCCTCTTAAAGAGAGGATTAAAATCTGCCAGTACTCGTCATCCCTAAATTTGTTTGCATGGACATTATGGTAAGAGTGGTAATAAAATTAATTGCTCCTAAAATTGAGGAAATACCAGCTAAATGAGGGAAAAAAAATAGCTAAATCTACAGATGAATCTCCATGAGCAATATTTGATAAAAGGGGAAGGAAAGGGGGGATAGACAGTTCATCCTGTTCCTGCTCCATTTTCTACGATTCTTCTAGAAAGTAATAAAATTAATAAGAATTCCATCTCTTTCTCTCATAGGCTTTTAATATCAATAGTTTAGTACGTTTTTATTGTGTCTCTCTTTTATCATAAAGTGGCAATTATAATCGTAATTATATTCTAAATGGTAATTATATTAGATTAGGTATCAATTCAATAATATAGTACAATCGAGCTTGTCTATTAGATAAATGATAGGAGATAAATGGCGTCCCATTGTAGTAAAATCATAGACTAGCTTGTAAAATTTTTTAGTTAATCATAAATACTTAGGCAGACGGTGACGGCGCACAGCCAGCGATGTTTCCCGCGCAATTTCCGATATCGCAGAATTTCCCTGGTAAAAAGTAGCCTATATGTTGCCCCACAACCCCCTTTATATTTCAGTAAAAGTCTCATAAACATTAGCGCAGCTGTTCCGGAGATTAGCTTGGACAAATAGAAAGGCATACAGATAGTCAAAAAAATTAAAAACTTTCGTGTTTTAGTATCGTATATATGACCTATACACGCGTTTACTTAAAAAAAACGGTTACTGTTTTGAAGTAATATGTAAGCTGTCAAATAGGTATGAAAGATGATAATTTTTTTTGCTGTAGAGTTCATCATGATTGTTAGTCAGCTATCAACAACGACAAAATAAATGGAATATACAAAATGACTTTTAACTTGCGTTCAGTCAACCACTTGTCAATTCCACCAGAGTAGCGTCAAGTAATCACTTTCACCCAATTAAGTGACCCATTCAATAATGACGTGATGAATCGAACAATCAGTCCTCAGTACGGTAACAAAGACTCGTTAGCAGGTAGCAGGTAGCAGGTAGCTTCGCGGGGGGTGAAAAATGTATTTGAGTGCAATTTCCGGTCTCAGATGAGCGGAAGTGCCACCTTTGTTCTGGCCGTCGACTCTTGTGCTATCTATGAATTTTCATGCCGAAATTGCTGTGCATTCGGATGCAAAAAACGTGTGAACGTTTCATTTTTAGCTCGTGTGTGGTGTTTAACGAAGTATTTGAGCGTAAATAAAAATGTTTTTCGCCTTTGTTTTTGAATTTTAATTATACGAGCATCAAAAATTTTTGTTTAGTTAGCGCACTAAGTAAAATATTCTCTATTTTCTCGTTAAATTTCTAGAATAAATGACTAGAAAACTGTAGTTTCACGCTTTATAACACGCTTTTGTTAGTTGGAGCTGTAACTATGTAATAAAATCTAAGAATCTGAATTTTAAGCAGTTGTAATAGTTGTATACCCATGAATTAAAATAAATAAAAAAAATATATCCGCTTCATGCTGTATGCAGGGTAGGCAGAGGGAACCTAGTGTGAAGACACTTAGTTCCCCACTTTCCACCGAAATTTTGCAGGCGTGATTAGTGTTGAAACTCAACGCCGGGCTTTTTGTTTTGGCGCCAGAGCGGAGAAATGAAAATATTAATAAATAATGATTCGTTTCATCAAGTGGGGATCAAAGCCACAACTGTCTCATTTTAGTCACACCCTTGTGACTTGCGCCACGATGGCCTCAAATACTCCTGAAACTGTGCAATTATACGTTACTTATGTGACAAATCAATATTATAGTATAAACGAGCTGTTGTGATGATAGAGATTGCAAGTATGCCATTCGAGTTTAGGCTCATACAATTTATAGCTCCGAGCACATTCTATAGCACTTGTGTTCACTTGATGTAGAAATGCGGGCTTTTTAACTATTTTATATTATAAAAAAATTAAATCAAATCAGCTTCACCCTGTATCCCGCACACAGCAGGGTAGGCAGAGGGAACCTAGTGTTAAGACACTCCGTTGCCCACTTTCCGCCGAGTTCTGGAGGCATAGTGTGTTGAGTGGCGGAACTCAACCCCGCGCTTTGCCTCGACACTACAGCGAAGAAAAGAAAATAGAAATATAAATAAATGTTTCATTTTCTCGAGTGAGGATCGAAGCCACAACCAGTCGGTTTTACAGTCATAGTTTGTGCCCCTGCGCTACGACTGTCCTCGATTTTTTATATTATAATTATGTTATATATATTAATTGGTTTACGTTTATAGTCAGATTCGGCATTACGACGGCCTTCCTAAAAATGTTTCATTTACTTCCAGGAGTTCACTTGGTCTATTCTAGACATACTAGCCTGGGTGGAATTTAGAAGGAAGTATTGTGATTATAGGTTAATATAAAATTCTGCGTCTAATCTGTTAGCTGTTAATGTAATTATTTCCATTTCCTGTTAATGGGTTTCCTTATCTGAAATCAATCCAAAGTAAAAAATTACAGTTTAATTCAAAATAATGGATTTTACTCAATTGTAGATCAAAAGGTGGATACAGCTTATAAAAGTTGACAAACATAAATTTACTGACGTATGCAGTCATTGTTTATGAAATGAACTACAGATATAATTCAGTAAGGACGTTGTTAAAAATATACTAAAAGTAAGCTCACTAAACTAACCCTTCTATAATAATTGCTTCAATTAAATTATACGCTCAAAAACGTCAGTACCAAAAACATCCATTACAAGAGTACGTACATACATACATACATTTCACTTCCACATCCAATGCATGGTAAAATATCACATTTTTGCCAACAATCGTGCCGAATCCACTGAGTTCGAACAAAGACAGGCCTTATTAGAGCTAATTGCGCCGCGAACAACAGAGACGTAATTAAATTCCAGCCACACGTCTTCTTCTCGCCCCTTTGTAATACATACGGCGGCGTTTAGCTGAGCGAGTTGGGACGTAACGATAATATTAATTAAGGACCCCCCGTCGTCTACTTTTGATGTATTTTAAAATGATTGTATGTAATTTGAATTGGTATTTGAAAAGAATAATGTTTTATAATTAGAGTTTTTGAAGTCTTCTTGGCGCAGCGTTTGAGTGATGTTGTGGGTTTGATTCCGACATGAGAGGGTAAGTTATTTCCATTTCCTGTTTCTGGTAACGATACAAAGTGCGAGGTTGAGTTCCGCTTTAGCATGTATATTTAACAAATTTAGGATAATAATGTTAACTTCCACCGCTCCGATCGATTCCGTATTTCGTAAATATAGTATCGACCAGACCAGTAGAATTTGCTTACAAAGGTTCATAAACTGGAAAATAGTAGATAATCTTCAAATGGCTACATATAATCCTTTGATTCATGGCTAAGAACAGTCTAAATTAAGTCACACTTAAGCAAAAAAAAACAAAATCATCTCATTCGCTTAGGAGTTACGATGACACAAATAGAGATACAGATACACACGCGCAGTCAGTAGACACGTCAAACTTGTAACACCCCTCTGATGTCGATCATCCAATTTATTCATTTTTTTAATTCAAAAGTTCAAAATTTTTCGATAAATATAACATCATCCTTTTCCGCGATATGACTAAACATTTCACAGATCCAACTTGTATCGGCAAAAATATAAAACCACGATTGTGATAGATGGCTTCGAATCCCAGCTCTTCTCAACTGGCCGTAGTGAATCTCTCAAATTGATCGATGAGGGCGCGGCGCTAACTGCTAAGCTCAGGATTACGTTTTTAGCCAATTTCGTTTTGAAAGTGCATTACTTATGGGTTTTTTTAAATACTTTTTTTGGGTTTTTTGGTTTAGTTTAGTTTTGTCTCGATGGACGGTGGTGGCGCGTTCGAATTTAAGGAGCAAAATGTTCTATGTATAATATTTCTACACTAATTTTACAAGCCTGTTTGGTGGAACGCGCTCAACTCAGGAACTACTGGTTTGAATAGATTTTTTTTTAAATTGTTTGTCAAGTAAAAGGCTATCATACATTACGATAATCGTTTCACTACGGATAAGCGACTATTTGCGAGCTCCATGGTTACGGGTTCGATTGCCGCTCAGCGAACGTTTGTGCCCCAGCGCCATGACTTACGACTACTATATAGTATACATAATAATTAATTGAATTAATAAAAATGCTTCATTTATAGTAATTTATAACTTAATTGAGGCCAGTCGTGGCACAGCGGCACGAAGTATGACTGTAAATCCGACTGGTTGTGGGTTCATCCGCACTCGAGGTGATGAAATATTTATTTAAATTTATATTTCCATTTCTTCGCTCTGGTGTCGAGGTTAAGCGCGGCGTTGAGTTCTGCCACTCAACACGCAATGCCTCCAGAATTCGGCAGAAAGTGGGGAACGGAGTG
>DWQW01012023.1:0-11083 GCA_018249695.1 Heliconius erato demophoon
AGCTCAGTTAAAAGTGATTCACCTCGGAATGAGACTACAGCTGCTGCGCGAGAACGCTTCTTTGGCCAGGTAGAATTTTTCTCTTTTTTGAGTATAATTTACTATAAACACGACCTTGTAGGTGTCATAGTGTCACACAAATATAACTTTTCGCTGCGAAACATTCGATCTATATTTTCTTTTATAGTAATCATTCATTAGATAAATATGGTTTATTTAATGAAAGAAACATATAATATATTATATTTCCTTACAAAGTGTACGAAACATTTACATAACTGTTTGTTTAACAGACAGAATGAGTTTGATATAACTACCTAAGGAATTCTGCATTTACTATTAAATAATTATATTGATGATTAGGTGATATGAGGTATGTATTTAAATGTAAATTAAAATACGTCGATCGTATAGTCTCTGTAAGTCAAATGGCAAACTCAAATACAGGAATGAAAGCGATTTCTACTCCAAATATTGATTAAACAATACTTATCTCGTATCACAAGATGTACCTAATTACAATGGTCTGTTATCTCACGTTTGTAATATGGTAAAACATAAAGTATAGAACGTTTAAAGACTGGTTTTCCATGATGATCTAACATGCATTGATTAACTATCAAGGATACAACTTAACGTGACCTCTTCTTAAAATTAAACGATTTAAGCTGTAGATTTAACGATGGATATAAAACATCATTTTCTCATAAATATTAATGTAGTCTTTTGTAAAATTATACTAAATGGCAGTTTCTTTTTCAGCTTCACATAATATTATTAGGATTATATTTAGATATAATATTAAATCGTTTTTTTTGTGTAGTATACGATATGTATATATGTATATTATTCAATTTTATTTTATTATTGTATTTTATGTAATCGAATTGTGCACTATAACGTTATTCCCATATTTTATTTGTTAAAATTTAGTCCTTTATTTATCAAGGGTTGCTGTAAGAGATAGCTTGAAGCAATAAGGCCGCCTTTGCATACATTTTATAAATATATATTGTTATTGTCATCTGTATTTTGTATTTCTTTTATTTTTCTGTGTGCAATATAGTATTCTATTCTATTCTATATTCCGCCAGCATAGACGGCAGCAATTTAGTGTAAAGTCCCTCTGTTCCTCCCTTTCTAAAATTTTAAAGGATAATTTGATATGGATGTGCATAAAAAACGTTTCATTCTGTTGTTTTTTTAGTGATTCAAAGTTAAAACGCACGCTGCATTTATCAATATGCAAATCTCTGGAATACATCAAGTTCGTATGTTTAGGACACCTTGACTTTTGAGTGATATATTTACAAATTGCTGGATTTAATTTACTGATTCATATTGTTTCGTTTAAGAATGTTTATTATTTTTATGTATTAATTCTACTATCTAGTTAATGGTTACTTCATTATTTATATTTTAGATAAATATATTTGTAATATGCCGCCATTAAGTAGGGGCATAAGGGTGTGCTGTAACGCGACGGTTGTGGTTTCTTAATGTTTTCATTTCTTCACTCTAGCACTAAGGCAATAGCCTGGCTTTGAGTTCCGCCACTCAACACGCAACAACTCGAAAAACAAGGAGGAAAATAGGGAACAGAGTGTCTTGACATTAGGTTCCCTCTGCCTATCCTGCTGTATGCGGGATACGACGTGATATATGTAATAATAGCGCTAAAGATGAAGTAAAACAAAGCATGATTATTTCCTTTTTCTGCAATTCTCAATATATTTTAATGTCCCTATTTTAGCGAAAAAATAAAAAAAAAGAAATACAAGAATCAGATTCTCTCTCAAGAAATTATCATTACACACAAATTTTCCAAGTATCAAGCCATTCAACCCACACGTTACTGTTTTTCCGACGAAAATTACTACGAGATAATATAAATAAATTGAGATTGTCGATATATTTGGACCATCGGTGGGATCTTTGACATTCGAAAAGCGAAGTCATGGATAGATGTTACTCACACGTTGAGTCAGCGTAAAGTGACCGGCTTCCGATTATATCGTATTTTGGAGCAGATCCAGCGTATTCCTGAAATAAACCCAGTTCCCAACTTGTGGGAGTTTTGATACGAGTGCGTGCTCCCAATACGTAGGATTCGTTTTGTCGTCCCATTGACACCGATGAGTGTCATATACACTGTTTCGAATTTCAATTTTATTTATTGTTATTTCTGTTTGTAAATAAATATATATCTGTACAATTATTTTTTTTAAATATTTTAATCAAAGTAAAAGCAGTTATAGTCGAAGTTGTGATACATAAAATGTTGTCCTTATCCAAGCCGAATGACATAATATCTTGCCTGACTTCTCTTCGGCTTTGTTGCTCATTTCTTTCAATAATCTGGGCCTTATCCTACACAGATCATCATAAAAAACCATATGTTAGTTCATAGATATGTACGTATCGACGTGGTAAAGAAAATCCATGTAACTAATAAATGAAATATATGACTTCATTGTGTTTAACGTGTGATTTAATCTATGTGTGAAACAAAATCTATGGGAAATCTTTTATTATTTGTTTTTCATATCAACATAACTTTATGTAATATGTTTTTTTACGAAATATTTATTTAATGTAATGTATGGTGTTTTTTTTCTTTACGCGTCTCTAATACCTTGCTTGGGAAAATTGGGAAAATAGTTCTATGTATATAAATATAGTCGTGGCACGCTTGGTGACGAAATCAGCGCCACGTTTTATTATAAAATAAATACATACAAATATACTTATACGAGAATATTAACTTCTCTATATGCAAGAAATAGAAAAAAACTGAAGCAATTATACATAATTAATTTGATGATGATTTACTTATTTACTATCTACCCCATCGCCGTAAAATGGTAAAATTGTACTAGAATATTAATTTTTATTATTGAACTTGAGGCCAGTCGTGGCGCAGCCGCACGAAGTGTGACTGTAAAACCGACTGGTTGAGGGTTCGATTCAAGATGAAATATTTACTTAAATTTATAATTCCATTTCTTTGTTCTGGTGTCGAGGCTAAGCGCGGCTTTGAGTTCTGCCACTCAACACGCAATGCCTCCAGAATTCGGCAGAAAGTGGGGAACGGAGTGTCTTAACACTAGATTCCCTCTGCCTGCAGTGTGCGGGATACAGCGTGAAGCTGATATATATATTTTTTTATCTTAATGAAATGAATTTCTATAAACAACGGTCATGCGATTACGAGTTTAGTAACACGTAATAAAAATATTGATGCTACATTGATACATTAGCTCTACAATTAACTTTTAATAGTGATCTTCATATCTGTTTGGTAAGTATAAGTAAATACATATATTTTAGCTTATTTCAGTTTTTGAAAATTAATACTTAACTATTATTATAATAACTTTTTTTTATAAATTTTAATATTTTTTTCTTAAATTACAACACTATCAATTGTAATAAAAAATATGATGTTTTAAATATTATATATAATTCGAATTCTTAACTAGAAATTACCTTAATTAGGTAGGTAGTCAGAGAGAACGGAGCGCTAAACGCTACGGTCTCTACATATCTCCTTCGCCTCGTCCACTGTCATCAATCTCTTCTTTCGAAGGCCAACCGAGGTCTCCCTTTAAATGTATATCCACTCACTTTGCCATCATGAATCTTTTTTGCCATTCTTTCATTACTCATTCGTTCGACATGACCAAACCAGCTGAGCACGTTCTTCTTCATTCTTACCGTGACATCCTCGCTAGTACCTGCCATTCTATGTATCTCTTCATTGCGGATTCGATCAGTTAAGCTGACTCCGCATATTCTACAATCTAATAATGAGATCGCATCTCTACGGCATTCATTTTTTTTCTGTAATACCCACATATTTCGCTGCCGTATAACAGAGCCGGTACCAACACTGCATTGTATACGGCTAAACGCGCAGTTGTGCTGACGTTTCGCCGTCTCATCAATGGAGCTACGGCTCTCTTAACCCTGTTACCAGCAGCAATACGCCTTTCCACATCCAACTCGTATCTTCCATCTTCATTCACTTGATCTATCTTGACATTAACATTGATCTTGCATTCTATCCTTTTTTCAAAAACCTTTGTCTTATTCGCATTATCGCATGGTAACTAATGCTTGCAACTCACATTCTGATGATGCAATGAGCTCTGCATCATCTGCGTACAGCAGGCAATTCTTTCACTCCTATATCAGTATGTTTCACTCTTTGGAGACAGCTATCCAAGTACAAATTGAACAAACAAGTTGACATGGCGCAAACTTCTTTAACACCTGATTGGATGTCAATCCAATGCGTCATGCCAGCTCCTACTTGTACACAGCCTGAGTGATCTCTGTAAAGAGGCTTTACAACTTGCAGTAAGGGTCCGCTCACATTGTACCAGGGTAGTATCTTCCATAATTTTGCTCTCACTACTCTGTCAAACACCTTTTCCAAATCACAATTTCATCACCAAAACAGAATTTTTTTTGGTTGAGCCTCTTTGGGCCTCCCACAACAGCCTTTTAGATCTCTCTTGCATTCTTTTCGCTAATATTTTAGCTTAAACTTTAGTACCTAAGCTAATAAACTCATAGCCGTATGGCTTACGCAGTCCAACTGTGAACCTTTGCCACAACACCTCTGTGAACAAAGGCACCTCGCCAATAGTCGGGACCTCTCCCTGATTTTCAGCATAAATTGCATAATAACCAAGACAAGCCCAAGATGCGAGAAATTATAATTACTTAAATTATATAGTATTACGTCTATACAAAATACTTTTAGGCCACGCTTAATTTATTTATTACATGAGTTTCCTTATTTTGCTTGTTATGACTTATGAGTGTTTTGCTTAAATAGAATATTAATATGTATCAATACAAATAAAATCATTATAGAGTATTTTTATTAAATATATTGTAATTTCCATACATGAATATCTATATCTTATTTCTATTATTTAGAAATCCATGACTTCTAATTTTCACAAATCCAATCTTATGTAAAACGGTACTAAGAAGTCTCTCAGTGACCAAGGATGCGGTGCTAAGTGACAAAATACACACAATAAGCACCATAACGTGCGAAGCGTTACGTTTGTTTACTTTACACGTTGAAGTGGTCACTTCGATTTGTGGATCTGTAGTTGTTTGTTTGTGTTTTGTGTAGTTTTATATAGTTGGAATAAATCTTTTAAAAGTAATATCATTATAGAATATGTAGAAATGAATGAAATTATATATTTTTTATTATATATTATTATATCATTTCTATTATACATATAAAACTGCAGCTCTACCTATCCTAGTATCTGCGAAATACAGATGCTGCAGATGTATTTTTCTATTTCACTTTAAAGTTATTACAATTTACCGGTGACTTGACGCCTTTTAATTTTTAAATTGACGACGATGATTAAAATACATATAAAATTTTGATATCAATAATCATATATTTTTAAACTATCATTTATAATTTGTAGAAACCAATTGTTTGTATAACATACTTAAATATTAGATATAGCAAAGAAATATACTAGAAAAAATATTTTCATATAAGATAATAGTTTTAGATATGAAAATTGTTATGATTTAATCGGAATGGTGAATATAAATAATGTGACTCATCTTAGAACAACTACGTATATAATTTAATTCGCCATTTACATATTCAAATATATATGATACAAATAATTAAGTATGAATCATTGATATAATTAAAATAGAAAATAAATAAAATGTTTGATGATTTCGTCGCGAACAAAAGGGTTTATAGTTTATGCTATAGCATAGACTATTAAAAATATTCTAAATTTAAAGTTATCAACATTTTGGGATTTTTGCCTTTCTTATTAAACCTTTTATTTCAACCTCAAATTAATAATAAAACATTACTATGAAAAAAATATTCTTCTCGTACAGTTTTACACTTTTATTAACATCTCTAATTTTAATAATAAAAAAAAAAAAAATATTCCTCATCTCTGTCTTAAAGTTTGAATAATATTTTATCTGTTCGTACACTATCTTTTCTGGCCAATATAAATAAATCATCATCATCACTATCATAATTCACCATCATCATCATCATCACAATTCAACCTCCTAGAAATCAAACAAATACAAATAGTCACATTGTCGTGTCGACCTAGAAGACGTGGCGCGGCGGGTCAATGGCGCGTGACGTCATATCACAATATATATTCTACTGACGATACACTCCAAGTATGTAACCGCACCCAAATCTAAATATTTCAAGAATCCACTCCAATCCACAGTTTGTAGTTTCTTTAATCTGTTTTTAATTTAAATCAATGAAATGAATAAAGATCAATGAAATGTCATGAGGCCAGTTGTGGCACAGTCGTGGCACAGGGCCACAAAGTTGTGGGTTCGATCCCATTCGAGGAAATGAACAATTTATTTAAATTTATATCTTCATTCCTTTGCTTTGGTGTCGAGGCAAAGCACAGCGTTGAGTTCCACCACTAAAAACACAATGCCAGAATTCGGCAGAAAGTGAGGAACGGAGTGTTTTAACACTAGGTTCCCTCTGTCTACCCTGCTGTGTGTGGGATACAGCGTGAAGGTGAAGCAATAGTAGCAAATAGTCATTACTATTTGCATATTTTTTCAAACATCAGTTTCTTATGTAAATTCTATTGTTACATATCATATTCATAATTATGTCATTATATTTTTTGGAGGTAATATTTAAAATTCAACTATCTTTGTTTAAAATAACAGTATTAGTTAAAAATATTTAGCACTAATATGTTAATTTTAGAGTTTTTGTGTGTCTACGTAATTTTCATCAAATCATTTTACATCATTTATCGATTTTGCTTTCTTTAATTGAATATTTTTTTATAACCTCATATATTTTTTAAATGAATGTAATACTTATAATTAATTAGTAATAAAAATATCAGAGTGTATGTTTCTCTATTATAAATAAATATATAGTTGAGATTATACATATTGTTTTTCAGATGAAGTAGACTAGTATCCATCTTTATTCATCTTTATATGTACGCTATAATATTTCTAATCACCCCAAGCAATTATCCTATACTATCATAGCACATTAAAAAATATAAATTAATATTGTTTTTAAAATTGCTGTAAATGAGTTTTTTTTATCTATCACGTTACAGAAAAATATTTGAACCAAACATTTAAACCAACAACAATTTTAATATGAGTCATAAGTGCAAAATCTACGTAACTAGCTACATTATAACTGATAATACTGTTTTTACATACAAGCGGAGAGATCGATCTATTTATATGCGATGACGATCATTATTTTAAATGGCGCATGCTCAAACATACAACGTAAGAAATTAAATTTATGAGAAAATACATATATAAAAGTATCTACCACTATTGTCACTTTAGCGTTTATTGTTTATGACATAGCGTTTATTAAAAAATTTTTGTTTTTTTTAACTTTAGCTATATCACACTCATGCTCAGGCAGAGAAACTTGGGAACCTAGTATTGAGACACTCTGTTCGCATTTAGATACTTTCGTTCCCCACTTTCCGCAAAATTCAGGAGGCATTGTTTTGTTGAGTGTCGAAACTCAACGCCGCGCTTTGGCTCGTTATCAGAGCTAAGAAATGAAAATTTGGATATAAAATGAAATATTTCACTTTCTTGAGTGGAGATCGAACCCACAACCAGTCAGTTTGTATTTTAAATAGAATGTAGATACTATCCTTTCTATTCTGTAATAAAATATTAATATAATTAATAAAATATTACATATTATAGAGCTCTATATATTATAAAACGATGAATTTTAAGAACATTTACATAATAAGAACATTTAATATAATTAATAAAATATTACATATTATAGAGCTCTATATATTATAAAACGATCAATTTTAAGAACATTTACATACATATTGGTTAGTTTCATGTAGTTTATGCATTCATTTTGAAACATTTCATTCAGTGTTGAACGTAAGTGCTATACTTTCAGGGCAAAATGCCAAAAATATTCACAAATTGCGAAACAAAGTCAAATAATTTGAAACTGTCTATCGAGTATGGCATCAACTGCTATAAATATCTTGAATGTATTCACTGAGTTATCCCACTAACGTATTTAATTTAATTTAATTTAAATAGCTTTAGTACATGCATATTATAAGTGACGATTAAATTAAATTAAATCAAAAAAACCCTACTTCTTAAAAATCCTGCGCACAGTAGAGAATTTTGTGATAAGAGACTCCGTTCTTCATTTTGCATCGACTTTTGGTGGTATCTGCGTGCGCATTTAGTGACGGAACTTAACACCGCGCTTGGTCAAAATATACATTTATATAAATATTTCATTTCCTCGAGTGAGGATTGAACCCACAACCAATTTATTTTACAGTCACACTTTATGCCCCTGCGCCACGACTGGCCTCTTAAGTTACATAAAACACGATTATTCTTAGTTTACTGAGAATATAACTGAAAAGGTTAAAACGTGTATATTACGTGATTGCCGCGAATTCCATTTACCTACTTTGCATAAATATTTAAATATGTTTCATATATTTAACCCATTTACACGGCAAAGTTCACATCGTTCTATATATCGACAGAAAACACAACCAATTGGATATTTTTAGTTCCTACTGAAACAAAGAACATCTTTATAGATTATTTGCTATAACGTAACTAGGTCGGATCGTAGTTTCTAATATTATTCGTATTATAATATTTTTTACCGTTACCTATTACTGAAGCCCACAAACCACTCTATTAAGTTCTTGTTATGAGATCGCTAATATCATTAATCCTTGGCCAAAATACAGAAATATATCTGCAGCCCGCCGCTTTCAAGATCAGTTCTTTCCAAGTACACTAAAGAATTCTGAAAATAACAGATTAATCCGACTTATGATATACCTACCAATATATAATTATTATATTTTCAACTAATTTATAATTATTATTACATAGCCGAGTACAATATTTACGAAAATAGGTAGGTTTTTTACGCATTAAAACTTTTCTCTTTTCAAATGTTGTAATGTTTGCCAATAGCCAGAGGCCAGTCGTGGCGCAGTGACATAAAGTGTGACTGTAAAATTGACTGGTTGTGGGTTGGATCCCCACTCGAGGAGATCAAATATTTATTTAAATTTTTATATCCATTTCTTCGCTCTGGTGTCGAGGCAAAGAGCGGCGTTGAGTCCTGCCACTCAACACGCAATGCCTCCAGAATTCGGCAGAAAGTAGGGAACGGAGTGTCTTAACATTAGGTTCCCTCTGTCTACCCTGCTGTGTGCGGTTATTTAATGGTTAATTTACATGTCTTATATTAATTTGCACCAGAGATCAAAACTAGATTAAGATAACAACGGGATCGCCCACGTTGGAATGTATTGCTAAATATAAAGCACGTCATAAAATAATATACCGTCGTGACGCAAAGGCTCAAGCGTTCAACTGTAAACGCAATGATTGTGGATTCGATTTCCACTCGAAGCATGATATATTGAATATTTTAATTTCCTGGCTCTGGTACCTAGACGCAGAAAAGCACGACGTAGAGCTGCGCCACTCAACACGCAATATCTCAGAAATTTGGCGGAAAGTCACGAGCGAAGTGTCTTTACACTAAGTTCCTAGGTCTTCTTTGTCTCCCCATATGTGCGGGATACAACGTGAAGTAAAAACAATACGACCTTTTAGGTCGGAAATAAGATTTTAAATCAAAATATTGACTAAATATATATAAAGTTTATTCTGCAATTTGTTTTGTAAATTATCGCTGACTTATTATTTAACTCTACTTTATTTTTATACCGCTAACGTTAAAAAAAAGTATTTATATTTATTGTATGTATGTACTGCTAGTATATTTAAGTGAAATAAATAAATCAGCTTCACGCTGTATCCCGCACATAGCAGGGTAGGCAGAGGGAACCTAGTGTTAAGACACTCCGTTCCGAGGCATTGCGTGTTGAGAGGCAGAACTCAACGCCGCTAGAATATTTGAGTATCAATATTACCATGAATATAGTAAATATCCAATTACAGAAGAGCTGCAAACTCACATAAAATCTAATATACGAGTATATGTATTAAATAGCCTCTAGCATACTTTGTAGTAAATATTAAAGTTCTCAATTTAAGTACATTTACAATTTACCTTGCGAATTCTCATTTGATCATGATGAGCTTTACCACTTTAGCCGGAAAGTGCGACAATGGGTTGTTTCAGTAAGTAATAAATATATCAAAACAGAAAGTCAAATTAGCTTCACGCTGTATCCCGCACACATCAGGGTAGGCAGAACGAATTTAGTGTTAAGACACTCTCCCTCGATTTTTGGAGGCATTGCGTATTGAATGGCGGAACTCAACACCGCGTTTTGCCTCGAGAACGAAGAAATGGAAATATAAATTTAAATAAATATTTAATTTCTTCGGCTGGAGATCGAACTCACAGCCAGTCGTGTTTACAATCACACTTCATGTCCGTGCGACACGACTGGGTTTAAAGAGCTAAAAATTAAGGAAACATTAAATTACTGTACTAAAATTACAATTAGTGAAAAAATACTTTAAAAAATCCGATAAACCGTATTACATAATATGAATTATGCATCCAATATGCACTTTCTCAATATATTACGCAAATTCTGAAAGATAAGTCCACAGTGGTAGTCTCAATGTACGAGTATGTATGAAAGATCAGAAGAGCCGGTCGAGTAACATTTCCCACTCTTTATAAAGCGTCGTACGCCCTTAACGACAGAGGTCAGGAGGCTGCATTCTCGAAACCGGTAGTGTCGATTTATGAAATGACACAAACACTGAACAAATTTACATATTACATTTAAAAAAATTTAGGCCAGTCGTGGCGCAGAGGCACGAGGTGTGACTGTAAAACCGACTGGTTGTAGGTTCGATCCCCACTCGAGGAGATGAAATATTTACTTAAATTTATATTTCCATTTCTTCGCTCTGGTGTCGAGGTGAAGCGCGGCGTTGAGTTCTGCCACTCAACATGCAATGCCTACAGAAATCGGCAGAAAGTGGGGAACAGAGTGTGTTAACAGTAGATTCCCTCTGCCTACCC
>DWQW01012024.1:0-11083 GCA_018249695.1 Heliconius erato demophoon
GAGGTTGATGACAGTGGACGAGGCGAAAGAGGTATGTAGAGACCGTAGCGTTTGGCGCTCCGTTCTCTCTGACTACCCCGCAAGGGATAAAGCGTGAAGCTAAGTTAAGTTAAGTTAAGTTAAGTTATCTTTTGGTTACCTTTAGGCCAGTCGTGGCGCAGGAGCACAAAGTGTGACTGTACACGCGACTGGTTGTAGGTTCGATCTCCACTAGAAGAATTTTAATTTATATTTTCATTTCTTCGCTCTGGTATCAAGGCAAAGTGAGGCGTTGAGTTCCGCGACTCAACACGCAATGCCTCGAGAATTAGGCGTAATGTGGGGAACGGAGTGTTTTAACACTAAGTTCCTTTTTCCTACTCTGCTGTGTGCGAGATAGTGGTGTGAAGCTGATTTAACTTAGTTTTTTTTTAATTTTACTTATTTTGTATGTTCATTTTAATTACACAGGTATTTTTTTCTAATATTTAGAATTTTATTTCCCCTACCTATGTCTACTTATTATTCTTTTTCGGCTAATTTTGATAGTTTTGGCTTATATAAGCTACTTCTTACTAATCCTATTGAAAACTGAAAATAATTTGCACATAAATATTTAATTAATATTCGAATAGTTCAGGCGGGAAAAGCCGCGTGGGTCCGCTAGTAACAAATAATTCTAGACACATCCTAGTAATAAAGAAATGAATACACGAACAACTTCAATTTTATCTCCTTCACGCGGAAATATTGTTAAAAGTTGCGTGTAATTCATAAACGTGACTGTGAATCTGTGAAGATCATAATTATAAGAAATTTAAAAGAACGAACGAACGGCTCTGTCAATTGAATCAATTATATCGATTGGTACTCGTATATGTTTGACTGTGTATGGTTCTGTGGATATAAATTTTATTTAAGAAAATATTTATATATAAAATATCTATAGATTTTTCTATATGGATCGGAATTGGAAAGTGGAGAGAATGGTCACTTCGATATGTTTTCTATATACTCATATTTTGATTAAACGTAAAATTAAAACAACAAACAAAAATTAAAATCATATAAAATCCCAAAAGATTTAAAATACGTTTTAACCTTATCAATTTTCTCTAAATACACTTTTTTATCAGCGCGACGGCCTATAGTTGTATAATATAGCGTTGTATTTCTTATAATATATCTAAAATGTATATAACATGTAAATTACTATAACTTCGACATGCAAGTTACTAAATCCACAACTAGGCAATTTATAAGCATATCTTGCTATGAAAGAGTTAATGAGGTTCATTTTACAATAAATTTCAATGATCTTCGTGGTAAACGATCGATACTTTTACTACAAATATTCGCTTTTTAGGGTTCCGTACCTCAAAAAGAAAAAAATGGAACCCTTATAGGTTCACTTTGTTTTGTTCGTCTGTCTCGGTCTGTCAAGATCGCAAGGATGTAGCGATCTGAAATTAATATAATTTTTTTTAATCTACCTTAGATTAAAACCCTTGGAGCACAGAAAAAAATTAAGGTTCTAAGCCACCGCAATCAGAAGTTACGAGCATGTATGCAATGTTTTGCTGCGTTTTATATGAAATTTACCGTATAATTAAAACTTACAGGGACAGGAAGAGAACTTGCAGTACAAATGAATATGAAAAGTGAAAATTCATAACAGGTGCAACAGGCATATAAGAATTTTAACGTAACCCGATGAGAATATATGGCTTAGCTGGCGCGAGTTCAAATCTAGCTACGTTCAAATTTTTATATGTTTTCTAAAAAGTATTATAAGTTTGTCAACATTTATAAATTGTACTTCCTTTTGACATCTTGAAATTGGTAAGGAACCCTCAGAATGAACAGTTCGATTCGCATTTAAGTTATTTTCTGATTATCATATGTGGAACTAAGCAGATATTATAATGTACCTATCAAAATGTATAATTGATTTTACAGTTAAAATATTTCGATTAACTTTACATTTCCCATCGTAATAAATGTGGATTAACCAGAGCGAAGACATGGAAATATAAATTTAAGTAAATATTTCATCTCCTCGAGTAGGGATCGAACTTACAACCAGTCGGTTTTACAGTCACAATTTATGCCCAATAACAAGTAACTCTATAGTCTCTAAGTTTTTCATTTTTAACGCTTCTTACTTAATTAAAAACAAGTTCTCCAAGTTAAATCGCACAACGAAAAGTAGGTGTTAGTTTCTGTTATTCGAATACAATAAATCTTGTGAAGCGGAAAATTTTTACCTCAACAAATGCAAAACTCAATTTTTTTTTACCCAAAAAATCGCAATAAAAAAAAAGAGAAAGCCGAGAATGATTTGTACGGTCTTTATTTTAGTATTACCGCAAATAAAATTTTATAGAACCCGATAGACTGAAAGGAAGACATCAATTTTTGTTTTCGAACAAAATAGTTGTAAGTGAACTATTTTCTAAAGCAGGGGTTCCCAACCTTTTCTTGATCAATGACCACTTTTTTATCATTCTTGGTAGAAGCGACCACTATGTAGGTATAATAAAAATTACTAAGTTAAAGTTTTTGTATATATATATATATTACGAGAAACTTCTGTAATTCAGTGTCACAATCGTGACTACGCGACGGCAGTGGATTCTTTTTTGTCAGCTTCACGCTGTACGCCACACGCAGCAGGGTAGGCAGAAACTTGTGGGTTCGATTCGCAATATATCGTTCGTAGACGATATTAAGAACCACTGGTAGTCCGCGGACCACTGGTTGGGAACCACTGTTCTAAAGAAATGCCATACGCTACGTTATTGTGCTATAGTCCACGAACGTCTATTCACATGGCATTTTGTTCACAAGCGATGGTGAAGCGTAAAACATTTGAAGAGACAAGTTCATTGTAATATGGGTAATCCATCAACCTGATCAATTTCTACTTTTTCTTTCAATACTGTTATTTGGTACCTAAATAGGTTAAACTGTAGCTTTTATCTGCGTAGATTATTATACTTATATATATTTTGTTTAGCTTCACGCTGTATCTTGCACATAGCAGTGTAGCCAAAAGGGAACCTGGGAACCGAGTATTCCTAGTTCCCATTAAGACTCTTCCGGTCCCCACGTTCTGCCGATATTTGAAAGCCTTGAATGAAGCCTGAGGCCCAAGGCCTTGAATGAGGCCGCGTTTTGTCTCAACGCCACAGCAAACGCAAAATGTTAAATATTTAACTTGGAAGTGGGGATCCAACTCACAACTTGTTACGTTTACAGCCACATGCCTGTGCCCCTGCGCCACGACTGGTCTCACTACTCATTTATATACATATAAGTTCTTGTATAAATTAAATCTAACCTTTTTGTGAAGGTGAGAAAAGAAGTGGTGTACCACCACGAAAATAAAAATAAAAATCTTTTAATTATTTTCTTTCGACTATAAATGCGACAGTTAGAGTTCCCCCACTCAATAATCGCAGAGCCTGCAGAATTTGGGAAACGGATTAGGGGCCGTTCAAGTATTACGTAAGCAGTTTTTTTGCAATTATTGACCCCCCTCTCCCCTATGTCATCAAAAATAAGCAATCCTCTTAAAAATATTTCATTGAAAACGTCAAAAATAAGCAAACCCAAGACGCCCCCGCCTCCCTACAGTGCTTACGTAATACTTGAACGGCTCCTTCTCTTAACACTAGGGTCCCCGCCCTAACCTGCTGTGTGCAGGAAACAGCGTGAAACAAAAAAAATATCTTAAAAAAAATATGAATAATAGTAACTTACGTTCAAAAGCAATTAGTCAATGTTAAAAGTTAACTTGTCAATGGCGTGACAAGAGGCCACGAGCTTAATAGTCATATGGACGATTTTTGCAACGGACAGTCACTTAGAAAGCCAAGACATAGAATATTTAATAAAATAAAAAAAAAACCTTAACCACTTTACAGACTGTTGAGTGTTTTGAGAGGAAAAAAAAACGAAATTCGGCAGAAAGTGGGGAAAGGAGTGTCTTAACACTAGGTTCCCTCTGCCTACCCTGCTGTGTGTGGGATACAGCGTGAAGCTATTTTTTTTTTTTTTTTGATCTGAATATTTTTAATACCTTCATGTTAGACATGGTGGCCAGTCGTGGCGCAGGGGTAGAAGTAGTATGTGACAGTAAACGCGACTGGTTGTGGGTTTGATATCCACCCGTGGGAGTGAAATATTTATTTAAATTAATATTTTCATGTCTCCGCTTTGGTGTCGAGACAAAGAGCGGCGTTGAGTTCTGCCACCAAACCCACAATGCCCACAGAATTCGGACGAATAATGGGAAACGGAATACACTAGATTCCGTCTGCCTACCCCGCTGCGTGCGGGATACAGCGTGAAGCTATGAATTAGAATGTGTTAAATAAATATGAATATTTTAAAAACCTTGATTTTGGACATGATTTATTATTTTCAAAGTTGCCATGTCCGATGTTAGGCAATCAATAAAACGGATTGACGGTGGCGGCCGCCTGTTGCCTCACCTGTGACCTTAACGTGAACCTTGGTTATATAGCGATGTGTTTCTAAACGAATCAAAGCGTGAACTAACTTGGAAATAAAATAATTATTGTAAGGCTTTGACGTAGTAATAACTTCTTTTTTTTAGCATTAGAACCTAGTGTTGAGTCACTCTGTTTCCCATTTTCCGTGGAATACTGCAGGTGTTGTGTGTTAAGTGGCGGAATTCAACGCCGCGCTTTACCTCGATATAAATATTAAATTTCTTCGAGTGAGAATCGAACCGACAACCTGTCGCATTTACAGTCGCACTTTGTACCTTGCGACAGTGACTCAACTCTTAATAACTTATTGTCTAAATTAACATCTTATATATTATATACCAATTAAATAAATAAGATTGTTTTGTGATAAAAATACATTTATCAATAATTAGATAGCATTTGAGGCCACTGGCGTAGGGGCACAAAGTGTGACTGTAAAACCGACTGGTTGTGGGTTCGATCCCCACTCGAGGAGATGAAATATTTACTTAAATTGATATTTCCATTTCTTTGCTCTGGTGTCGAGGACAAGCGCGACGTTGAGTTCTGCCACTCAACACACAATGCCACCAGAATTCGGCAGAAAGTGGTGTCTTAATACTAGGTTCCTTTAGCCTACCCTGCAGTGTGCGGGATACAGCGTGACTCTGATAAAAAAAAGATAGCATTTCTTCTTGTAAAAAGATTATACACAAAAAAAATTCTAGAACCAAGATCTATTACTACGAATAAAAACACATAATATCTAAGTATAATACAAATAAAATATAATGCTGTAAGTTATTATATCAGCACTAAGAAATACATGAAAGTTCTATTAAGTTGAATGTGGTCAATACATCAGCATCAACTTGAGTCTCTCTACATCTACGGTTCGACGAGGGCCTCTCGAAATGAAACTATTCAAGAATTATTATGTTTAGCTGCACGATAAGAGAGAGAAAATAGAATAAAAACATTTAACAACAACAAGACGGAATTTCTGAGATACATTAAGATTTTGACCGGAAATTATGTAAAATAAAATAAGTTTCACGCTGTATTCCGCATACAGCAGGGAAGGCAGAGTAAACCTAGTGTTACGACGATCTGTTCCCGACCTTTCGTCGAAATTTGGAGGCATTGCAAATTGATTGGCGGAACTCAACGCCGCTCTTTGCCACGACACCAGAGCGAAAAAACAAAAAATATAATTCAAATAAATATTTCATTTCATCGAGCGGAGATCGAATCCACAACGTTCGAGTCGTGTTTACAGTCACACTGTGTGCCTCTGTGCCACTCCTGACCTCTAAATTATGTATTTCTGAAGAATAAAAATGGCAGTAACTATAAGATAAATAGCTGAGAATGAAGATATGTAATCTTATATTGGGTCATACAACCGACATTGGCATTTGTGAATGGATGAATTGGTCATACATACTTATCATGTCTAATTTTTATTAGTGTAGTACGTACAACAAACACATGTTAAGAATTTGATTTGGCTTGTAGCATAAGCCTGCTGTTAGAAAGTATATAACTACGGCTCCAATAACTCTATCAAACGGTGACGTTGAGTTTCGCCACTCAACACTCCTCGAGATTTCAGCTGAAACTGAGTAACGGAATGTTTTAACACTAGGTTTCCAGGTTGCTTTGCCTTCTCTGCCCCAGTAAAGGGTACAGAGTAAAGCTAAAAAAAAACACAAAACATTTATATTTTTACAAAATTACATAAATAAGAGTATAGAAAACTACAATAGTTTACTATTTAATTCAAAATCTCTTTAATTTTACGTCTAAACGGTTTTTTTATTTATTTATTTGGTTAATATACTTGTAAAAAAACCGATATTGTAAAGCCTTCGTACAATATAACAAAAATATACATACGAATATAACAAAACATATGATAATTGCTATAGGCATGTATGAAAAAAAAAACTAAGATCAAAGTTTAAGTTCAAGAGCTTCGCTCTATGTACTAAGATTTTTTTTTAAATTATATAATTTTTGGTTGGGCGAATGAGCCTAATTATACGTTTTAAGCATTTTTTTTTGTTTTAAAATTATAATTTATAAATATAATAAAATTTATAAAATTAGCGTGAGTATTTTATATTTAAGGAAAAAAAAACAATTTAAAATATTAAATGACGTACATACACAATCATAGATATATTATGCACATAAGTAATTAATTCGATTAGGGGCCAGACGTGGCGCAGCGGCACAAAGTGTGACTGTAAAATCGACTGGTTGTGAGTTCGATCCTCACTCGAGGAGATGAAATATTTATTAACATTTATATTTTCATTTCTTCGCTCTGGTGTCGAGGCAAAACGCGGCGTTGAGTTCTGCCACTTAACACGCAATGCCTCCAGAATTCGGCAGAAAGTGGGGAACGAAGTGTCTTAACAATAGGTTCCCTTTGCCTACCCTGCTGTGTACGGGATACAGCGTGAAGCTGATTTTTTTTAATAAGTTATTGATTATAAAATAAAACACATTATAATTTTTTTCCAGAGTATGACTCGGCACGACATCAACCGCAAGTACCTACTGTGGTAGTAGTTTTTTGTCTTTTATTTTACCACAATAGAAATGGTTCCTCAAATTTAAATTATATGACATTATCTCTAAAATAGATTTTTCAGTTTCACGCATTATCCCGCATATAGCAAGGCAGACAATGAGAACTCGAGAATTCGACGGGGCGAATTCGGTAGATTGTGTGTTGAGTGGCGGAACTGAAAGCCGCACTTTATCTTGCCTAAGCGGGGAAATAAAAAAAAACAATTTCTTTGAGTTGGCATCGAACCCACAACCATCGCGTTTACGGGCTTTCATACGCTATACCACAATACTACGTGGTCTGATACATTACGTTATAAAATAATACTAATTTCATTTTATGTTGTACAATACTATATTAATTAAAAACAAGATAACTCTTTATAACTAGCAACAAGGTAAAACGCGGCGTTGAGTTCCACCACTCACTACGCAATGCCTCCTGAATTCGGTGGAAAGTGGGGAACGAGATTGTCCTAACACTAGGTTCCCAGGTTCCCTCTGCCTACAGTGCTTTGTGCAGGATACAGCATAAAGATAACTTATTTATCGTAGTATAAAAACTAGCCATAAAATTCGATCAAAATATTAACAAAATCTAAAAATAATCGAATTGGTTATTTTGCAATAAGGTTCGGTTTATATTAAAGTGACGAGTCTCCGTCAACCAACAGTCGACGTCACTACACAGAGAGTTTCCACTCTCTGTCTATTTAGTTAATAATAAAAATAAAGTACCGTTTTTATTTCTTTTTTCGCACTCTATTATAAAAGCATTCAGCAAGATACGCGAAAGATTTTTTTTTGCTTTTTTTATTTTTTTGTATTACGTGGAATACAATAGTTCTACTTACACCAAACTATATTAGGAACTTTCTATTGTAATTTTAAAAGCAAATTATTTTTTACAAATGATTAATTCAATAACCATACATTGTTAAAGACGTGCTTTCAAAGATGAACAATTTACAAATTTAGATATTAGTAATATAAAAAACATCATATAAAAAGCATCACTTTAATTCATACATATATATATATATATATATATTTGACTATTTCTCCACAAATTTAAAGCGCGGCGTTGAGTTCCGCCACTCAACACGCAGTGTCTTAACACTAGGTTCCCTCTGTCTGTCTACCCTGCTGTGTGCGGAATACAGCGTGAAGCTGATTTAATTTTTTAATTTTTATTCTCCACAAATTCTTTCATTCCTTGCTGATATCATATGCCACAAAATAGGTATTAGGTATTTATCTGCTATATAGAATTAAAAGTGGTAAAACCTTTTTAATTTCTCGTATTCGCCTGATTCTGAATATTTTTATGGAGAAGAGTAAAAAAAGGTTACCTTTTGAAATGGTCTGATAACATCTTTATTAGTACATTGAAATCCAAATTAAACGTAAATGTGCAAAAAGTATTTAATATAATTTCCCTCGATTAAAAAAAGCTTAGAAAAATAGGAATATGAGGAATGCAAGTTGTACATAATATACATAGAGCTTCACGCTGTATCCTTCAGTAAGCAGGATAGGCAGAAGGAACATAGTGGTTAAGTCTCCGTTCTCCACTTTCCGTCGTTGAGTTCAACCACTCAACACGAAATACCTTCCGAATTTGGCGTGAAGTAAGGAGCGGAGTGCTTCAATATTAGGCTTCCCCTGCCTACCCCGCTACATGCGGGATACAGCGTGAAGCTGAAAAACATATATAAAAAATTCGCAACTATGGCGTATAAATTGTTCAAAACGAAAGCTGTATTTTAAATAACAAATTGTCCTAGATAGCAATTATTGTAAGTGAATGTCCATTGTATGTACGTACAGTTTTTATATTGATAAGTGTTAAAATTGATTTAACTCTTATTTTTCCTACATACCTAATAAGAAATTAGAATTTCTACACAGCGATGTAACGGTTTTTAAAAAAGGGGAAAAAACAGCTTCACGCTGTATCCCGCATATAACAGAGTAGGCAAAATTAACCTACTGTTAAAACACTCCGTTTCCTACTTTCCGCCGAATTTCTCGTGGCATTGCGTGTTGAATGACGGAATCCAACGCCGGGGTTTTGCCTTGGTGCCAAATCCAAGAAATGAAAATATTAATAAAAAAATAATAATTCATTCCCCCAAATGGCGATCGAACCCACGGCTGTCGCGTTACAGTCACGCCCTTGTGCCACGACGGCCTCAAAATAAGGTTGATGATAAAAAAAATTGAGACTTTTTAGAAATACTTTTTAGTAGTTTCTTTTCCATGATAAAGATCATTATGGGACGACGTAAACGTGATCAACTGCCTCAATGGTAAGAATGTTTAAACGGGTTCATGAGATACGAGATATCAAATTTAGTCATGCTACTTTTATTTATAAAGATTCTTCAAATTGTTCGTATTGTTTTGTATTTTTTTAGCTTCACGCTGTATACCGCACATAGCAGGGCAGGCAGAAGTAACCTGGAAACCGAAGTTTATGACACATCCGTTCCCCATTTTCCGTCGATTTCCTGAGAACCTGTGACGGGCGTTGGCGTTACCAGAGCGAGGAAATCAAAAAAAATAATATTTAATTCCGTCTAGTGGGAACAAAACCTAGAACCTGTCGTGTTTAGTCACATGCCTCGCGCTACGACTGAACTGTTTAGTCACTTGCCGCGCGCGACGACTGAACTGCTTAGTCACTTGCCTCGCGCCACGACTGAACTATTTAATCACTTGCCTCGCGCCACGACTGAACTGTTTAGTCACTTGCCTCGCGCCACGACTGAACTGTTTAGTCATTTGCCTCGCGCCACGACTGAACTGTTTAGTCACTTGCCTCGCGCCACGACTGAACTGTTTAGCCACTTGCCTCGCGCCACGACTTAACTATTTAGTAACATGCCTCACGCCACGACTGAACTGTTTAGTCACTTGCCTCGCGCCACGACTGAACTGGCCTCCACTGAACTATATTTAATAGTGTAAACATATAAATATATTTTTCATGATAACTATCATTTAGTAATAATCGTATAACTCAACAGCTGGCACATCGTAAAAATGTCGTGTTGTAAATTAACTGAAATGTAAACTCAGTTATATTTTGTCGTACGCCGTGTACGTTTAACCTCTGTGGGACGTCGTCGTAAATCGTTGATTTCTCAGAAAATGCAAATGCTTTCTTTGCTATAAATCAATTGAAATAACAATATAAGTAATAAGTACTTACATATCAAGGGCCAGTCGTGGCGCAGAGGCACAAAGTGTGACTGTAAAGTCGACTGGTTGTGGGTTCGATCCCCACTCGAGGAGATGAAATATTTATTTAAATTTATATTTTCATTTTTTCGCTTTGGTGTTAAGGCAAAGCGCGGCGTTGAGTTCCGCCACTCTCCACGCAATGACTTCAGATTTCGGCGAAAAGTGGAGAATGGAGTGTCTTAACACTAGATTCCCCCTGCGTACCCTGCTGTGTGCGGAATACAGCGTGAAGGTGATTTTTCGATTTAATATTATATTGTAAATGCAATATTGTAATATTTATGTTTATAGCACTTTTAGGGTCTATTTACTAATGCCCTATACATATTCTGAGAGACACATTTTATGAAGGCTTATAAAATTAAAATTCTCCTAACACTGTATAACAAAATATATAATAATATAGTTTAGGTTGACATAGACTCGTCGGGCTTTGCCTCGAAAAGCCCACTTCAAAGTGGGGGCCTTTCAGAGGTAGCGCCAAATAAAAGTACATCTCTGTCTAAAAGGGGTCTTGAAATAGTCTACTACTAGTATAACGTATTTTGCCCTAATTAAAAAAAAACCTTTTAGGAAGTCTGTGAGAAGTAAAGCCTTACGTAAAGGCTCTAGTAATAATAAATATACATTTTTTACATTATTCCTAATCACATATTTAAATACGAGCATTTCTACTTTAACGTAGATGAGCCTCTGAAAGGGCCCCAATTTCAATTTAGTAAGTACGCATACAATGTTAACTACATATTAGACTATTAATGATCAAAATTTCAGCT
>DWQW01012025.1:0-11082 GCA_018249695.1 Heliconius erato demophoon
ACACGCAATGCCTCCAGAATTCGGCAGAAAGTGGGGAACGGAGTGTCTTAACACTAGGTTCCCTCTGCCTACCCTGCTGTGTGCGGGATACAGCGTGAAGCTAATTTAATTTAATTTTTTTTTTTTATAACTTAAAACCATACCGTTATTACTTAAACAATGAAAGTTTGTTCACGTAAGGGTAAGTCGATAATGATAACTGACTATAAGTTACATGACAAAGTTTTGATTGGGGCCATTGATGTGCCTCACCGAACGAGATAGTTGGGAATTAAAATTGCTTTGAAGGCTTATTTATGTTTAAAACATTTATTTATATATCCGCTCTGGTAAAAAAAATCGAGTGGAAGATAAAGAACGGAGTGTCCTGACTCTAAGTACTCTAATATACGCGATAAAAAGTAGACAACATTTATTTTTTTCACTGAGGCTGCTGAAAAAAAATCTAAACCACAAACAAACAATTGGTTTTAAAATTTCATAAAAAAATACAGCTCTACAAATGTACCAGACCGAATAAGAGTATAGGCCAATACTGAAAAGCTCCTTAAGCTTTACTCAATTTGCCCCAAACCGAATGACATGGTAATCACAGTGTCCACTCCGCCTACTTCGCAATGAGGACTGTTAATCCAAAATTCTGTTCCATTGCTTATTGGTTCAATCAATGCTATGCATTCATTCGAAATATCTCAAAAATTGGGAGGAAATGACTGCTCTTCACATCAGTGGAAATTGAACGACCATCTATGCGATAGACTAATTAAGATAATATGCATTTTAATTCTTTTTAACAAAAATATTTATATATACGTCAAATTTGTTAATAATGTAAGATAAAATCGCTTTGTATACAATATTTTTATTTTCATCTTTAAAAGTAGAATACTAGTGGAATATTTAGGAAACAATATTTTTGTAGATAACGGCCCAAGAGGCACGGGTTCACAATACGTTCAAATTGTTATGTTATCTAAAAAAGTTTGTTTTTTATAATATGCCCGTGAAAACTCCTGCATATTCTAATCGACTGTAATATTACTGACTTTATATTTTCTTCTAACAGATTATACTATAAAGTGCCAAGCCAGAACCAGACTAATGTAACGAAGATAACCACTTCAGTATCCGGTCACACACTTGAGAAGTTGACACCTAACACGCAATATGTAGCGTGGGTTAAAGCTCACACTGATGCTGGAGACTCTTTACCTTCGGAGACGCTACTGGCTTGGACAGATCCAGCTTATCCAGCTTTTGTGGAGGCAAGTTATAATTTTGTTAATCAAAACCTTTATAATTCAAAAATTTATATTCGATATTTATATTCGATAGTCTATTTATCTAAGAAGATCATTTTCTTTTCGATTACACCTCTTTCCCTGCAGTCAAAATCACCACTAGAAATAGAACATGTTAATATTTCATATAAAACTATTAGTTGTTACTATTATTTCACTTGGACGAGGGCGAAGCGGCAAATAAAAGCTAGTTTTTAGCTCAAAATAAGACCTTCTGTTACCTAAACGATTTATTATATGAAGATATTGTGGATATGTACGAGTAAGATAATTAATGTCCAAGAACATTGCGTGCACGAAGTGGGAAACGATTTTTTTCAGTATTAGATGCTCTTAGCAAAATCTACAGTACAGTACAGTACATTATACAATATATTTTCCAGTAGGAGACGGTCAACTCCCTCACAATATCGGAGAAAGCTTAGAGCTATATCACTATTTATCTGATATACCTAATTTGTCTATTCTACAAAAAGAAAATGAAATGAATAGTTTAAGTATACACACGATGGTTTTAGATTCTAATTAATTCTAATAGAGGAATAGTTGATATACGACTAAAACTGAAATCCCGATCAATATAGTTACTTAAGAAATTAAATAAGAATCGCTGAGCTAAGAATAAATGAGTCATGAGGTACAGTCGACCATTTTCTTACTGCAAACGAGCAGTTGTAGGTTCAATCCACCCGGAGGAATGAAATATTTTCTTAATAAAAAAATAAAAAACAAAAAACCTTTCCATCTTTTAATAATGAACGCGTACAAAACCCAATTTCCCCACAACGTCTACAGAAACATTGACATATATAATATAACGAACAAATGAATGTGATACCTTAATATTGCGTCCGACAAGGCTCCTAATTAGAACAAAGCCTGTTTGTGATAAACGATGAATAAGTTGGAATAAGTTGATGAATACTCCGATTCATAAATAGGTCGAAGTTAAAATTATTTGTATAATTTATAATTTAAAATTATAGTATAAATATTTGCATGTACTAGATTTCTGGCTGGGTGTCGTGGTGTAAAAATGACGGTTGTGAGTTCTATTTCCACTCGAGAGAATCAAGACAAATTGCGATGTTGAGTTCTGACATTCAACGCTTAATGTCTTGAAAATAAAAAAAAAGAAAAATCATTCTATGTCTAACACCAGTTTTTTTTTTGCTTACGCTGCTATGTTGGGAAAAACTTTCACTATAAATATATTTTCAAACTCTAACTAAGTAGTTTGAATATGTTCAACATTTACCATAGACAAACTAACGTATAATATACTGTTTTATATACATATAAATAAATACATATAATATTTGCCATTTTCCCTACAGCCACCAACAATAAATCCTGTGAACCTGGTCGTGGAGGGATCAAGTATGACAATACTCTGCATCGCAATGGGAACACCGACACCGACCATTTCTCTATACATATCCGGTAAGAATATTTTTAATATATAGAAAACTTTGAATAACTTAACACGTATCCTGGTGTAATGGGAAAACGCCTTACTGTGAAAAATCCCCTTTCAGGAAAATAAATTGTTTTGAGTCCGTTGTGGCGCAAGGGTACAAGCGTGTGACTGTAAATGTCTCCGTTGTGGCTTCAAATCTGAATCGGAAGAATGCAATATTTTTATTTTCTGCGTTTTCGACGAGGCAAAACGCGTTGTTGAGTTCCGCCAAGAACTAAGCACACAATGCCACTAAAATTCGGTGGAATGTGTGGAAAGGAAGTGTCTTAATAGGAACGGAGTGTCTTTACACTAGGTTCCCAAATTTCCCCTTCTATAAAAGGGATACAGCGTGAACCTAAAAAGCCAACTAACTGACAGAATTAAAGAATACAAAGAAACACTTACGAGAGAGGGAGAGATAGAGAAAAAAAGTTACAGGCGACGACTAGTTTAATATAATTTTGCTTCGTGTTATTTTATATTAAAATAACAATTTGCAAAACAAACCCAAAAAAAATACCGCCAACAAAAACAAAAGCTAACAAACCAGTAGGCCTCACGTCGGCCTCCGAAGCACTTTATCACTCAGCCGTAATAAAATCAACAGTCAATTGGCTGTCAACATTATAATTGACACTCGAATACCGTTGATCGATTACATGACATTTTGAACACAAGTGCATGAGGTATGTCTGGGATGACGAGCTCTGAATTAAATATATGTTTAAAAGATACTGCCATCTTACTTGTAAATGCGACGGTTGCGGGTTTGATTCTCTTGAGGATTGAATTATTTTGATTTTCCAGTTCTGATAACAAAAAAAATTGAGGCATATTGTGCTGCCGCTCAACTTGTAATAAATCGAAAATTCGGCAGAAAATGGAAAATGGAGTGTCTCAAAACTAGTTTCCCCCTGCCTACCTTGCTATATGCTACATACAATGTAAAGCTAAAAAAGGCTAATGTCATAACAAATTTTCCAAATAACTTGAAAATGAAAAGAAAATTTGTCAATATGCGTAGAAATGATGATTTTATGCTGTATATAGGAGGGTAGGCAGAGTGAACCTGGGGACCTAGTGTTAAGACACTCCGTTCCCATTATGACGCTTTAGCTCTCCAGTTTCCACCGAATTTTCGAGCCGTGTTGAGGGGCTTAACTCAACGACGCACTTTGCCATGCTAGAGCGAGGAAAGCAAAATATTAAATATATTATTCCCCCTAGTGAAAATCGAAACCAGAAAAGTAGCATGCTCATGCCCCTGCGCTATGACAGCCTCTAAAAGAAATTATACTTGATTTTAGTAAACATAAAATCAGAGTTTAAAATCTAACTAACTTTCTTATTTCATTTTCATTTTAGTCAGTAGTTCTGAGAAGAGACGCCGAAAAACCGCTCTTTTTAATATAATTTTACAATAAGCCATATCCAAACACATACTAATTTTCATAATTAAAATTTAAGACCAAACCAATCATGGTATTCTATTGAGAATATCCACTTTTCATCCCACGACTATACCTAAACTCAATACCGAAAACTAACCCAAACCCAAAATGATACAAAATGTATTTGCAATACGAATTTGATTTTGGGCTACCATTTAATATTCATAGGCTATTAATCCAATAGTGACTGTTCCCCCCAGCGACCTACCCCAGACACCTAAGTATGCTAAGTTTGTAGTGTATATAAGTAGTGTATAGACCTTAGTAGTAAATAATATGACCCTGTTAGAATAATGTTATGTTAATACAACATTATATATGTATATATATTGCCTGGAGACAATATATGGAGGAGAGGACTGGAGAGGTTGTGGGTTCGAGTCCTATTCAATGCCAATCTATTGTAGCCTCAATGCCTCAAAAATTCCGCGGAAACGGGAACGGAGAATTTTGATACTAAGCTCCCCCTGTCTATCCTACTGTATGCGGGATTAAGCACGAAAACACTGCACCGCAACGGCTTAACGGCTTACTTTTTTGCTTTTTAATAATAAAAATTGTATAGATTTCTATATTGAAAAAAAACAACGAGAATTCTATAAGAAAAATAGTTGAAGTATAAATATATTCCATAAATAAATCAAAACAGATGTTGCCTATACATAGAAAACGTCACTAGAATGGACCTGCCAGGTGATGTAAATGGAAAAAAATACTCTACATTGAATATTTTAACATAAATCGATATCTATACATGGCACATGTGGACTAAACTGTAGTAAACATTTTAATACTTTTTGTTTTGGAAGGATGGTGTAACTTTATATAAAAACTTGAAAAATTGAGGCCAGTTACTATAGACGCGACAGGTTGTAGGTTCGACTCCCACTCGCGGAAATGAAATATTAAATATTTTCATGAGTACCGTCGTGGCGCAGCGGCACGAAGTGTAACTGTAACCTGTAACCGACTGGTTGTGGGTTCGATCCCCACTGGAGGAGATGAAATATTTACTTAAATTTATATTTCCATTTCTTCGCTCTGGTGTCGAGGCTAAGCGCGGCGTGGAGTTCTGCCACTCAACACGCAATGCGTCTAGAATTCGGCAAAATGTGCTCTGCTTACCCTGCTGCGTGCGGGATTCTATATATTTTTATTTTTCTTAAAACAAACTTCCACAGTCAAACAGAAAGTAGGGAACGGAAGTGCCTTAAATTGGAACGGATTGTCTTAGCACTAGGTTGCCAGGTATCCTCTGGCTACCCTGCTATTTGCGAGATATAGCCTTAAACAAAAATTATTAAATATTTTGATTTGACTTTTTAATAATTTCTACTATTGAGGCGGTAACACTTATCTGATTGAATACAAAGGTCGTAGGTTCAAATTTCACTAGAGTACCATGGGCTAAGAAATTTTCCAAATCCGTCTATTCACCCACAATATCAAAGGCTTCTTTCTATACATTTTCTGAGATCCTCTTTGATGCTCCAAGCTTCATATTTTTTATCAAACCAAAGATGCTACAAGCGATTTCGATGTGATTTTTTTTTTAATAGCACAACTTGATGTGATTATTTTTTTATTACACTCTTTGCCCAACGCTTAAGTTGACTCAAAGAAATCACAGTCTTAATAAATAGAACAATCTCAAGCAATTATTTTCAAATATTCAAGAACGATTTGAACACATAATAAAAGATATTAAGATAAAAATTATAAAACTGAAAGACGTCGTGGTGACCTGGGGCAGCGCCAGAATGTAAACGCAACGGTTGTGGGTTCATTCCCATAAGACAAATTGTGGCATTGATTGCTGCCATACAACTCCCAATGTCTCGAATCCATCTAGATCTTCACACTCTATTCTCTCTGCACTACTATCTGAGGCCGGTCGTGGTACAGCGGCAGGAGGTGTGACTGCAAATCGACTGGTTGTGGGTTCGATCCCCACTCGAGGAGATGAAATATTTACTTAAATTTATATTTCCATTTCTTCGCTCTGGTGTAGAGGTTAAGCGCGGCGTTGAGTTCTGCCACTCAACACGCAATGCCTCCAGAATTCGGCAGAAAGTGGGGAACGGAGTGTCTTAACACTAGTTTCCCTCTGCCTACCCTGCTGTGTGCGGGATACAGCGTGAAGCTAATTTAATTTTTTAATTTTTATTTTACTATATGTTAAATAAAGCGTGAAGGCAAATGAACATAATAACTAATATTTCTAAATGTTTCAGGTCGCCTCGTGCGTCAAGAAGTGACTCGGCACATGGTCACTGTGGTTCATAACGTGACAAGGGATATGGACCTGATATCCTGCTACGCCGACAATGGCTACGGAACACCTATGCAAGCTTCTAGAAAAATAAATATTTCACGTAAGTTTATTTATAATATTTAAATAGCTACTGTTTTGTTAAAATTTTATATTTTTGTGGGTCTTTCGTTTATGACGTTGTGAATAGTATTCCGAAATGTATTTTAAATTTGCAATAAAAATTTAAAGTAACTCTTAAACTTAGAACGTTTATTAGAAAACCTAAAAAAAACCGCACTTTCCATTTTACGTCTCAAAGTCTACATAGACAGAATTGTAGGCGACGAGAGAGAAAGAGAAGAGTTGAGGCCAGACGCAAAATGTGACTGTAAAATCGATTGGTTGTGGGTTCGATTCCCACTCGAACGAAATAAAATGTTTATTTAAATTTATATTTTCATATCTTCGCTCTGGTGTCGAGGTAAATCTCGGCATTGTGTTCCGCAACACGCAATGCCTCCAGAATTCGGTGGAAAATGGGAAACGGAGTATTTTAACACTAGGTTCCCTCTGCCTACTCTGCTGTGTGCGGGATACAGCGTGAAGCTGATTTTATAGTAGAACAATTAATATTAATTATTAAAGACCTACATTAAAAGACAAGTCTAATCCTAAAAATATCAAAGAAATGCATGTAAATACGAAGTTTCGACTTAAATATTTAGTACAAAAGAAGTCCATCAGACGTGAATTATTCAGATGTGAAATGGAAGTCCCTCTTCATTGTTTTCGTTTGCGTAAATTTACAACTGTCTAAGCAACACGTTGCCTTTTCACTTAAATTATAATTTTCCATTTATTCATTCCAACATCTCTCATTAAGAGGCCGGTCGTGGCGCACGGGCGCAACGTGTGACTGTAAATGTGACTAGCTGTGGGTTCAATCCCCGCTCGAGGAAATTAAATATTTACTTAAATTTATATTTCCATTTCTTCGCTCTGATTTCGAGGTTAAGCGGCGTGGTTCTGCCACTCTACAGGCAATGCTTCTAGAATTCGGCAGAAAGTGGGGAACGGAGTGTCTTAACACTAGGTTCCCCTGCTGTGTGCGGGATACAGCGTGAAGCTGAAAAAAATTATTTCCATTTCTTCGCCATGGTGTCGAGACAAAGCGCGGTATTAAGTTTCGCAATTCGACACGCAATGCCTTTAAAATTAAGTGGAAAATGGGGAACGGAGTGCTTAAACACTAGGTTCCCTCTACCTATCCTGCTGTGTGCAGGATACAGCATGAAACTGATTTGATTTATTTTTTATTTATCTCTTTATAAATTGCCTACAAAATGCTCTCGACATTATGTTAACAGTTAAACTAAAGAGGAGACTGGTTGAGGCCACTTTATAAATAATTTTTCAACAATACGATAATTAATTAATTATGCTTTTTTATTTTAATAGATCGTAGGTTATACGATATGAAATATTTATTATTTATATATATTAACAAACTTTTGTTACTGGGTAACTACCAGCCAACGCACAGCCCGGGTAGTTTCACGTCGAATAGAATGAAATTTAGCAAAAAAACGGCTTTTAAAATTGGCTTCTAGCCGCTCCCAGAGACGCCAATTAGCGTTTAACTAACAAAGCTGATTTATTTAGATGTTTACTAGGTATTCTTTTATCTTAATTTTTAATTAGACAATTAATTACCTGTTTCAAAATATAACCAAAGATGAGTAGTTCTGTAAAACATTTCAAGCCGAATTTGAGTACCTAAAATTATTTGAGCTACCCATTTCCAATATCGCTGAGACGATTCTATCTTTTACATCTACCGTTCGAACAATCAAAGTTTCAATCAATAGTATAGACGTAGAATCTGTGGCTGAACAAACAATACTCTATTGTCTTTATAATATAAAGAATATTAATTTTTAAGTTAATTTTTCTTCATTTGTTATAATTTCCGTCTATGTTAAAGATATTGCGTTTTAGACGGAACTCAACGCCACTTTTTGAGTTGTTAAATAAAAATAACAACCCTCTACTGCGTCCTGCATAAAAAATGAGAAGTACAAAAGAAGAAGCAATAGCGTTAAATAAAAAAAAACTAAAATCTAGAAAAAAAATGAATTCTTAAAACTTAAGATCTCACAGTGCATGTCACATATTCACACGCCGCGATACTTCAATTTATAGGACGAACTTTTGATATGAAACTCTCGTTGCAATATTTTGCTCGAAGAAATTTTCAACGTAACGAATAAAATTTTAAATCACTTGACGGTGAGATAAATTTTGCCCGCAGAATAAATTTCGTCGTAGCGCAATGGGACGTAGTGTATCTTAGCGTGATGAATGTAAGTTCGATTCTCAATTGAGACAGTGAATTATTATTAATATAATTAATATAAATAACAAGACAAAACGCAAAGTTGGGTTCCGCTTTAGCGGGCAGTGTTTAAAATTACGGAAATACGGAAAGTAGAATAAAAACTAAACTAAACTAACTTCACGCTTTATCCCTAGCGGGGTAGTCAGAGAGAACGGAGCGCCAAACGCTACGGTCTCTACATACCTCTTTCACCTCGTCCACTGTCATGAACCTCTTCATACATGCCCTCCGGGGGGTCCTCATGCTTTTTACGTGACCTTCCTCCAGTATCTTTGTTACTGGAGGAAGGTCAAGGTTTGAGAATGAAGAAGAACGTGTTCAGCTGGAAAGTAGAATGTTTTAACATTAAGTTCCCCCTGATACCTCCTTCAAGCAGGAAGCTAAAAAAAGACTTATATTTACTGTTATTTCTTAGATATACCAACAATTCAAGCGTCTGGCATCACAATGGCGGCAGCGGGTGACTCAGTCATCTTAGAGTGCAGGGTGGAAGCGCTGCCCAAACCTACCATCGCCTTCTGGAGAGACCCTAATGGCAGAACACCGGTTATAGATGGACCAAATTATACGATACAACTGCTTCCTGATCCTGAGGTAAGAAAAAAATTACGGAATATAAAAAAAAATAGTTGAGTTTTAAGTTTTGAGTTGTAACACGTAACGCGTTAAGTTTGATCATCACTCAGGACAGTGAATCATTTTCTGTTATAATAGACAAAGTTGACGTTGTGCGCCAAACAATGTCTTGAAAATTCGACAAAAAGTGTAGAACGGAGTATTTCAACACTAGTTCCCTACCCAGTTATATCGTGAATGAAGCGTTAAACTGCAAAAAAAGTACATGTGTAAACCACATTTATTATACAAGAACTTATTAAAACGTAAAATTGAAAATATTCCTATCGTAAATAGAAGCTTTGTTACGTCCCCCGCATTCTATTCAGCGGCTACGTAGTGGAACTTTTCAACAAAACACTGAAATATACCTCATATTTTCTACAAGATACTTCACGTGAAATAGCAGTAAAGATGCTCGCGGCATTCTTCTACTGAACAACGTACTGCTTTGTCACATTTTTGTAATACAATAAAATTTATAATAATATCTAGAATACAGCACGAAACCATAAAAACTTATTTTTTAGCTTCACGCCGTATCCTGAATATACCAAGCTAGGTAGGGAACCTAGTGTCAAGACACTCTGTTCCCCACAAATCGCCCCATTTTCTTATTGAGTGGCTTAGCAGAACACCGCTCTTTGTCTTTTAGAGCGAAAAATTAAATTAAATTAAACATAATCATTACCCCGAATGAGAATCGAACCCACGACCATCGCCTAAACAGAGAGTTAGACGCTGTTCTACTGCGTAAACTGAAAACATAAGAACATTGTAGGATTACATTTCAATTACTGGTTCCAGCAATAATACGATTAATCATATCTCGGTCTCTGTAGACAGTGATTGTGGTACAGAGTCATTAGCGAGGGAAATTGTGCCTTGTGAGCGTTCAATAAATATTACTTGGAAATTTTTGTTTGATATTTTATTTATTTTATTCAATATTTAAAAATAATAAATCAGCTTCACGCTGTATCCCGCGCACTGCAGGGTAGGCAGAGGGAACCTAGTGTTAAGACACTCCGTTCCCCACTTTTTGCCGAATTCTGGAGGCATTGCGTGTTAAGTGGCAGAACCCAACGCCGCGCTGGTCCTCGACACCAGAGCGAAGAAATGGAAATATAAATTTAAGTAAATATTTCATCTCCTCGAGTGGGGATTGAACCCACAACCAATCGGTTTTACAGTCACACTTTGTTCCCCTGCGCCACGACTGGCCTCAATATTTATTCAATTTTTATTCCATCATGTTATTTGTAAACGTGATGGAATAAAAATAATTGATCATTGGGACTAGAATCTAATATTAGGTTATATTTTAGACTAGAGGGCGCGCGCGGCCTCGCTCGCTTATTAGGAGTGAATTCTAAAAAAACCACGTTCAATAAAATATTTTTAACAGTCTGAATTTAAATTTTTATAAAAATCGGTGGCAATTTAAAGATTTTTCCATATTAACTTTCAACCACTTATTTGAACCCTTAGGGGGTGAATTCTTAAAAACCATGAAACACGTGTTCAATGAAATATTTTTAAGAGTCTGAATTTCAAATTTTATAAAAATCGGTACAGATTACATTTTTTTTCCATACAAA
>DWQW01012026.1:0-11082 GCA_018249695.1 Heliconius erato demophoon
ATTATATTAAATTTGTTATAAACAGTGAACATTTTGATGTTTAGTTGAATAATTTTAATGTTTTAATCCATTATATCCTTTTTTTTTATTATTTGTCCAAGATTTTTTTTAATATTTATTATTGCTAAAAAAATAAAAAAAAAATCTCCTTCACGCTGTATTCCGCATATATCACGATCACAGCACACAGAGGCAGAGGACAGAAATAACACACTAAAAATCTTGAACTTGAAATTGAATTATCTAATTCGTAAACACGTACTTTATTTGAAAAATTGACAATAAAAACTGCGTAATTTTATTATTCTTAAGATTAGACTTTATCAGTTTTTAAAAGAAATTACATTTAAAATATTTACAAAGATGTTTGTACAGTACTCCCGAGAAATGGTTTATGGGTTTGCCGCAAACGCTGTTCTACTTACGGGATTAGCTAAATTATTAAGTAACTTATACTTATAGTATTAGTTATTTTTGTAGATAAGATTAAATATTGTAGTATAATGTTGGAATATTTTTGAAGGAAAAATTATGATTCTCAGTAAATCTTTTAATTAAATACTAGATGTTAGTATAGGATATATTCAAATATATATTTAAAAACAAGGTCGTCAAGGCGTATTATGACCGGAAACGCGTGCGATGCGTGTTCTATTCTCATTTAGGTGAATGATTCTATTTAAATTACTTTTTTTCTGAACTTCGGTGGACAAAGTACAACTTTGAGTTCCACAACTTTAGAAAATTGGACGGAAAGCGGAGAACGGAATATCTAAGCACTAGGTTCCTAGGTTAAAATTACTATAAAATATTAAGCATTCAAAAGCTGCATTTATAAATCTACTAATATTTACAATTATAATTTTGTATTTATTTTAATAAAAGTATAAAAAATACAATTACATTTTAATTGTGATGTGTAATGACTACGATTCACTTCCGTATTTTGATTAAAATATTTACATAAACGTTATGTAAACTTCGTTATTTTAATTTCCATATTTTACATTTCATAAAATTGACTGAAGTTGATCTTGTTTTTATTTCAATTTTTCTTATCGACAACAGTAATAGTATTCGTACGAAAATCATTTAGAAGTTTCGCTCAACTTTGAATTTCCTTACGGGAAACTGATGGGGGGGGGGGTATGGGGGCGTTGTTGTACACACAGTTTTGATTTATATTCATATATTTTTTAAACTTATTTTTTTTTAACTAATTTAAAACTAAAATATTTGAAGGAACATATACAGACATAAAATTAATGCGGCTTCGCCCGCTTATTAGAAGTGAATTCTAAAAAACCACGAAACACGTGTTCAATAAAATATTTTTAATAGTCTGAATTTAAATTTTTATAAAAATCTGTGGCGATTTAAAGATTTTTTCATATGAACTTTCAACCCCTTATTTGAACCCTCAGGGAGTGAATTCTTAAAAACCATGAAACACGTGTTCAATGAAATATTTTTAAGAGTCTGGATTTAAAATTTTATAAAAATCGGTACAGATTAAAAAAAAAATCCATACAAACTTTCAACCCCTATTTCATCCCTTTAGGGTTAAAATTTTTCAAAATTCCTTCTTAGTGGATGTCCAGAATATGAAAATAAACATCTGCCTAAATTTCACGTTTCTACCATCAGCGGTTACGGCTCTGCGTGCGTCTTACCTCAGTCAGTCAGCAGAAGTTCTTTTATATATATAGATTTTAAGCTTAATGAATAAATATATTGTATGTCTGTATATGTATCATTTAACAGATTGTTTATAGGTAGATATTTTTTTATTTATTTATTAGATTATTGAGACCGATCGTTAGTGCTAATGACTATGTTACATAAAGGGGTCTTGATATACTGTTCTTAGTGGTAAACTGTGGAATAGCCTACCTATGGCAGTGTTTCCTTGTCGATACTACATAAGTACCTTAAAAATGCGCATCTATCTCTACCTAAAGGGCCGTAAACGCACACGTGGCCCATGTTAATCTGTATATGTATTTTCTCGAAAATATTGTACTTCTAAAATAATTCCTTTTCTTGTACATTTCAATTAATTCATTTTAATGTAATATTTTCTTATAACATATCACGTAAAATTCATTTCAATTCGTCCGTAAGCTCAATTTACAGAAAATATGTTTATTTTTAATAATTATATAAAATTTTAATTAAATATTTTAATTGATATTTATTGTTGAATCTTCTAACTCAACATATTCATTCATAAGCATTCGACTAAATCCGCCTTATCTTCTTCTTAGAAGTCCAAATTCAAAGTCATGGCGCAGGGGCACAAACTGTGACTATAAAATCGACTGGTTGCGGGTTCGATCCCCACTCGAGGAAATGAAATATTTCTTTACATTAATATTTTCATTTCTTCGCTTTGGTGTCGAGGCAAAGCGCGGCGTTGAATTCTGCCACTGGGAATGTTTTAATAGGAACGGAGTATCTTAACACTAAGTTACCAGGTGCACCGATTATTCTGTACTAAATTCATGATTGAAGGCCAACGGAAGTCGACAAATTCTATTTTGCGGTGGTATGCACTCAATTTATGTATGAAATGAACTACAAAAATAGGTTTGTGATTATATTTTCTGTGTATAGAGTACTTTCTATGGATCTACAGTTGCAAGTAAAATAATATACATATATGTAGATATGTTTCTTATTTAAATATAATAAGATTTTTATCAAACTAGGAAAATAAAAAGTTATTCTTCAATTTCCCTTCTACGTGAGATTACTATAGCAGTAATTTAGTTCAAGTAAAGGCTAGTTTTATTCTGACTTGGCAATTTATTTCTGATTACAATATTGAACCTTCTAAGATATATGTAACTTTGTGTAATACATTTCATCTTTACGAATTAGCTAGGGATTATATTTGTTTTTGTCTTAAATTGTTTTAGATATATTTTATCCTTTTATTTTGCTTATAAGTATAAAATATAAAATGTATATGAGATCAACAAAATTTGTTAATTTAGTCTTGCACAAAAGCTAAGCATATTAAAATTTTGGTTACCTAAGATAATTACTAAAGTAAAATAACTACTAAACTTTCATATTACGGTAGTTATAACTAAACTAACTTCTGCTATTATTAATATTACAATAGATTTCTTTTATAAAACTTAGCTGAAAGTTTATTATAAAAATAAATTTAGCGCTTTGGCTATGCTAGTAATTATAGATTGCTCTAGACACACATATTTTAAAATTTGACTATCACTACCAAAATTCTAAAAATAACGTGATTTGAATGTGTGAATTTGAAGTTTCAAACTTCCCCTAATACGTCCACATTCCCATACTGGTGACGATGTGGATGTGGTGGAAAGATGAGGATGTGGTTTGAAAAACATTTGGTGTACAAATGTTTTTCAAACCACATCCTCATCTTTACAGATGCATCAAAGGTTTCAAAGGCAAGCTGTGTTGGTGCAGCTTGTTGGTTACCAAAATTCAAAATTATGTTAGAATTTAAATGTCCTCCTGAATCATCTGTGTTTACTGAGAGGCTTTGTTAAAATCAATCCGGATCACACTCTCATGATTTTTAAAAACAGACCGTCGTTTGTTCCGACTCCTTCAGCTGCATATTGGCTATAAAGGGACCTCCATTTGAACAAAAAAAAAAACAAAAGACTTTGGCAGGGATTCCAGGTCATTCTGGAATAAGTGGGAATGAATCTGTAGACTCTGTAGGCAAAATTTGCCATCGAGTATGGTAATCTCTCGCATTTGGATCACTCCAAACTTCTACTCATTTGGATGTGTCAGAGTCTGAATTCTGGGAATTGTTAAAATCCCAGAAAGGTAAGTTTTATACTGCTATTCAATTTCATATTCCCAGGCGATATTGGATTTTTCCTCAAAGGTTTGGAAACGTAGGATTATATTCAACTGTTTGTCGTTTGCGCCTTGGGCTTGCATGTACCTGTATACCTAACTAAGATCAGGGTCAGAGACCACTCACTGTGTGAATGTGACCTAGACGACGGTTCCGCTCCTCACAACCTTTTTTAAACTAATCCGTACCTCATATGTTGCCCTTCCTCAGAAAGTTCCCCGTCCCCTTAATGTTCAATATTTGTTAATGTTTGTGTTTAGCTCTCTATGCATTTTTTATGTAAATATATTAGATATAACTATATTAAATTGTAAATAATTACTAGCCCTGTTTATTATGTACATAACGTATGTATTGATTTTAATATATTTTTTGTAGGTGAAGGCAATTTTTTATCTAAAACTTTTTTTAACATGCAACTGTGTAACATTATCCATTTTTTACTTTACAATTTCTTCCTTGTCTTCTCGGCACACCGTGACATTCGCTTAGTGATATGTGCTCAACTGGCACGCTCGGAACGTCGTAATCAAAGAACCTTACCATACCATACACCAAATATTTTGAATGTCAACCGTAAATAACACTAAAATCTCGACTTTTCTGTTAGTAGTTTTAATAAATGTATATTAAAAACAATTAAGGGCATTTGTTTTAAACTTGTATACTACTGAAAGTATATTTTTTTACTTATAAGTACATAACAGCCCCTACAATAATTAATCAAAAAGCGGGATTTGTTACTGTTGGCTATAAATCATACGATCATCTGTAGCGTGAACAACAGGATATGCCAGCTTAGGTCTTCCGAACTAGTTTGTGCTTAAATTTTATACAACCATACTTTATTATTATTGTTGTATACGAAATGATTTAATGTGAAATATTTATACGACAAGATTTTTTTTTATTTAAATGAATTTGGATTTATAAAAAAATATCAGTTTTTATTTATTTTAAAACTTTGATAGTCCAAATTAGATTATCATATTCAATATCCACTAGTTTACATATACAAAACGAGGCCAGTCGTGGCGCAGCGGCACGAACTGACTGGCTGTAAAACCGACTGTGTGGGTTCAATCCCCTTTCGAGGAGATGAAATATTTAGTTAAATTTATATTTCCATTTCTTCGCTCTGGTGTCGAGGCTAAGCGCGGCGTTGAGTTCTGTCACTCAACATGCAATGCCTGCAGAATTTCGGCAGAAAGTGGGGATGGAGTGTCATAACATTAGGTTCCCTCTGCCTAGTCTGCTGTGTGCGGGATACAGCGTAAAGCTGATTATTACATATACAAATGTATTACTCTAGTTTATAATTGATATTTTATATAAAATGTTGTTGATATTGATTTAGTAAATTTAGCCATAGCTGTTGTATTTGAAAATTAACTAAGTGTAAAGATACTATATATCAACCAAACTAATTAAACATTTCAATAAACCTCAAATCATCGTTTAAGCGGAAATCGATGTATAGAATGATTCTATGAAAGCATATTCATATTCGTAATTTATACAACTATTTCAATACATAAAATACTTGGAAATAGACCAATTATATGTAATATGCGCTAATTATAAAACAAAGAACAATTTTAGTTGATATTCAGTATTAATTCTTTTTCTTTTCTTCCAAAGGCAACCTAGTGTTAAGACACTTGGTTCCCTACTTTCCTCAGAATTCTGGAGGCATTTCATGTTGAGATCAGGAACTCGACGATGCGCGTTGCCTGGTTATAAGAAATATTTAATTTTCTCAAATATGAATCGAACTCACTACCTGTACGCGTATAGTCACATGCTTGTAACCCTGAGCCTCGACTGGCCTCTTTACTCCTCTTCACTGGTACTATACTAAAAATTATACAATTTATATGTAAAAATAGTTCTACTATGATAACTTTATAATATAAAGAGATAGTTCTATTTCTTTAAATACGAAGAGCTTTGAATATTCTATCATCCTTGGCCAGCTGCCATAGATGGATCAGCATAAAGTTAGTGCACAAGAAACGTAGGTACTCTAGCCCCGAGTTACAAATGCTTGTAATAGTTAAATTGAGTTATAAATCGTTTTAAAATATTTGGACCTTAAATGGTAGTGGGTGGGTGCTGTTTGAGTAATAAGCAACGTTGCTGTACACGCCAAAGTTTGATTGTCGGTTTGAGTAAAATTATGTACTCCTGGCGCCCTGGGTATCATATTTGATACATGCATGAACAACTTCATAGCTGTACCATCACTTACTATTAGTTATTACTTCTACGTTTTAGTAAGCAATTAAATATCTAGCAACATAACATAACTATTGTGAGTTAGATTTACAGCGCCGTTATTTTTGACAAATTAAAAATTTCCGCCATGGCAACATCACGTAAGGGTAACTAATAATTACAAAGGAATTTCAAATTAAATAAGTGGTGCTATAAAAAATAGTAAACAGCCAGCCAGTCAGCCAGTCAGCAGTATTTATGAAAATAATACTGTACATACGGATACAACAATGCTTCAAACACCTGAAATAGTTGTCATTTTCAAAAAGAAATGCTATGATGTTGCTACTTTTGGTTTTATATGGCTCAAATATCAAATAAAATTAAATCAGCTTCACGCTGTACACAGCAGGGTAGGCAGAGGAAACCTAGTGTTGTTCCCCACTTTCCGCCGAATTCTGGAAGCATTGCGTGCTGAGTGGCGGAACTCAACGCAAATTTAACTCAAAATTTAAATAAATATTTAATTTCCTCGAGTGAGGATCGAACCCACAAACAGTCGCGTTTACAGTCACACTTTGTGCCACTGCGCCACGATTGGATTCCATTATTCATCAAGGATTATCCCAAAATTTACGAAATTTGGAGAATGTAGAGAATTGATCTATAAGTATTTTTTCTTTATTCCACAAAAAACGTAAAAAATAAAAATAATAAATATCCAAAATGTTATTATAAAAGAATTATATGAAAAATCGATATAATATTCTCTACGTAACTGTAACAAAGGAGCAGCCGATAGTTTTCTCACAAGTGACGTAATTAATCAAGAGGCAGGAGTTGGGCGTCGACGCTATAAATCATCCACACCGAACTCTAACGAGTACCAGCGCTCTTGTTTTAGATTTACCTACTCATGCCTTTTGTGTGTGTGAGAGAAACAGTTTTGTACGTTGATGAAGCAAAAGACAAAGAGGATCTGTTCAAAGTTTTTGTTGAAACATAAGGAATGAAAATACTAGTGATTTGTTTGAAAAACGGCGTTGAGTTCCGTCTCTCAACATGCTTACAGAATTCGGCGCAAAATGGGAAATGGAGTGTCTTAACACTAGGTTCCCTCTGCATACTCTGCTGTGTGCGGAACACAGCGTGGAGCTAAAAAAAATATTATTTCGCACTTAAAAAATTATCTACATTTCAATGATACATAATTTTACTCAAACCGACAAATAAGCATTTAAAAATTATTTATTTCCATTTAACTATTACAGGCATTTGTAACCCGGCCAGAGTACCTACATTTCTTGTGAACTAACTTCATGCTGATCCATCTGTGGCATCTGGCCAAGGATGATAGAATATTCAAAGCTCTTCGTATTTAAAAGATTTAGGAAAAGATTACCTCTTCATTTTGTAAAGTTATCATAGTAGATTTTTTTTATATTTACAATATAATGTGGCGCAAGAATGCGACTATAAACACGACAGGTTGTGGGTTCGATTGCCATTTGAAGAAAAGAGATATTTAATAAAATATTATTAATGTCTTCGCTCTGGCAATAAGGTAAAACGCGGCGTTGAGTCCCGCCATTCAACGAGAGAATGTGGTGAGTAAGTTTTTTACCAATAGGTACCCTCTGCCTGCCCTGCTAAATGAGGAATACAACGTGAAGCTAAAAAAATTAAAATAATTTTCCTGCTGTAGTAGACAGGTTCGAACGGTTTTGTGTTCGATTTCTACTCGAGGCACTGAAATATTTAATATTTTCATTTCTTCGATCTGGTGTTTGTGCAAAACGCTACTTTGAGTTCTGCCACTCAATACGCAATGCCTCCAGAATTAGGCGCAAAATGAGGAACAGTGTGTGTCAGCACTAGATTCCCTCTGCCTACCCTGCTGTGTACGAGATATAGCGTGAAGCTCAAAAAAATATTTCGTAATATGTATAAAGTATATTAATTTAAAAATCTATCTTGTAAATATGGCATTAATAGTGAACAAAATTTCAGCGTCGAGGCTAGCTATGACGACCGCAAACGTCCGACAGCCACCTGACAGTCTATTGAAGCTCACCCAGTGAAAACTGCCAAGTATTTTCCTATAAATGTTGAGATATTTTAAGCACTTTGTAGACATTTTGTTTATATTTATAAAAATATTTGCTATGTTAGTTAGTAGAGGAAATGAGAAGTTATGTAAATAAATTTCAAAACGATTCAACTTCTTCAATAAAATATTAATTATCAATGAGATCAGTCTTCCTTTGACTGGTCTCCTGGCGGAAAGTGGAAAGAGGAGTGTCTTAACACTAAGTTCCCTTATAAAAAAATACTTTAAATCGAAATGTTGTAAAATACCATGTTCATTTGTTCATGTGTAACACAAATAAATAAACCCTCCTTAAATCTTTGAACCTCCTACTATCGTATGCTATCAAATATATTACAAAATTACCACAACGGCCTCGGTGAATAATATTTTTGTACACATAACTTATTCAGTATCAGTGAAAACCCACCGCTGAAGTGAACCGGACCCATTCATTTTTACGCATTGCAGGCTATTTTTGAACAACGTTACTGAATACTGGAATACATTGTATTCATATTTTATTTAATTACAAATACCTCTCTCTGAAATGTTATAAATATTCAACATACTTCATACTTAATTATCTATTGTAAAATAATATAAATTATCTCAATTCTATGTTTAATTTTAAATTGTAATGAAAGTATAAGATTATTTATATTTATTAACACAATAGTATTCTAATTATTATTTATCTTCCATCTGATACCAAACAAAACGCGGCGTTGAGTTCCGCCACTCAGCACTCATGCCAGGAAAATTCGACGGAAAGTGGGGAACGAAGTGACTGCTTTCCTCTGCTTACCCAGCAATACGCGGGATACAGCGTTAAGCTGAAAAAAAAAATAGTATTCGAGATAATAAAATTACTATAGATTTCCCTAATCTAATCTATCCAGCGTCGTAGGTATGTACTTTAGTCTAAATTAGTGCATAAATATCACTTTAATAACCATTAAGAAATTAAGCGTCTAAGATATGGCACATTTTCTCGCATGTAATGTAATTAATCAAGAGACAGGAAAAGCTCGCTGGCTATAAATCATCTCCTGGACTATAACGAGCAGAGAGCACTATGGAGCTCTCCTGCTCTGGATTACTCGCTGTGTGTCGTCGGTGTTGAGATCATATTTCAAATATAATTATATCAATAATATCTAATATTCATATTTTGAGGCCAGTTGTGGCGTTAGCAGTCAAAAGCCTGAGACTGTTAATGCAACAGATTGTGGGTTTGATTCCTACTCGAGAAAATGAAGTATTTATTTAATTGTATATTTTCATTTATTCCCTCTGGTTGCGGGACAGTGCGGCACAGTTGAGTTCCATCAATCAACACGTAATGGCTCCAGAATTAGGCGGTAACGTAGTGTCTTAACACTATGATCCCTCTGCCTACTCTGCAGTACGCGGAATACAAATATAAAAAAATAATATTTAATGCTGTATATAATTCTCTGTCAATCCATCGTAATATATTATAGGTCTTTTATAAATTCGATTATAATAACTATAACACAAAGATAATTGTTTATAAATTAAATTATACGATACTCACCATACAATGAATGTCAAATAAGGACTGAAGTAGAATATTAAAAATATATATCCACTTTTAAAATGTAAAAAATCTGGATAATTCTTAAAAATGTAAAAGTTCGTAATCTTGTAGCGTAATTATAACTACTTTGTAACAAAAAAAATGCGATTTTATAAAGACTTAAGTTTGTTGTGCTTCCCAAATACTAATTAAGTTCTTTAGTAAAAAATACATTGTTAGTAGGAGCAGATTTTATAGTTCACACGGTCCTGCCTTTAGGAAGTTCTTAGTTACTTTGTCACTACCATGAAGTAAAATACATTTTGATTACTTAACGTTAGTAGAACATTATGCTTGCTATGCACGAATTTGTACATAAATTACACGTCAGTTTTAATTATTTATTAAATTTGTGCTGAAAAGTCTAACCTATAACTGGACAGTATCTAATATAACATTTAACTTAAAACACAAAATTTACTCGATGGACTAATTTTTAGAGTTCCGTACATTTTAAGTAAAAAAGAATCCTTATAAGATCACTTTGTTGCCGTTATTCTCTCTGTCTGTGTCTCTGTGAGCCTTTATCTCAGGAACGCTTGGAGATATCGAGTTGAAACTCAAACCATATACCTAGATCTACGGACCCAAAATTTTTGGAAAAAAAGATATTTCTACATTTACTTTAAAAAAAATGGCCGGTTTCATCTCAAAAAACGTGTATTTCGACATTATAAAGGGAAATAAAATTAATAGGGTACTTCCGGTTGACCGAGAATTATGAAATTTGGCAGCTAGCATCTATAAGCAGTAGATACTAGTTAAGGAAAGAATCTGAAAACTATACATTTATAGTTAAATTCAAAAAAGTTTGGCCTTAAAATGGGGGCAAAATTTGATATAAAAGCCGCTAATTCAAATGAGGTATAAGATGAAAGAGTTCTGTCTAGGCTAAGCTAGAATTTCAGAAAAAGCTCGAGCCTTAAATTTTTGTTTGGAACCCTCGATGGGCGTGCACGACTCGCACTTGTCCGATTTATTTATTTTAGATATAGACTTTTTAAAAGCAAGGGTACTCTGTCCCTGACAAATCACAAGCATTACTAAGCTGAGAGGATGCCTCGAATTTAGGCCGTAGAAACATATATGTATAAAAACTAATCAATTTCTTCTGGTTTGTTCTTGTTTACAGCGTGCCAGTTAAGCAGCAATCCTTAATTTAAAAAGTAATGTTTAGGATGACACAGTGGCGTAGCTGGGGGGGTGCGAGCGGTGCGGTCGCACCGGGCAACAAATGGAAAGGGGCAACAAAGTCTACGATCAATTCTTCTAATTTTTTTTCAATCAAGAATCAAGGAATGTACAAGA
>DWQW01012027.1:0-11082 GCA_018249695.1 Heliconius erato demophoon
TTTATTGACCAACATCCAAAAAAGAAGTTTCCAGTTTAACATTGACACATAGGATACCAACTTATGGATCTGATTGTATTGGAATTGGATAATATTTGTGTAGTCCAAGCACGCATACTAAATTTCAGAAGTGTGTAGGTATGTTTGTATTGTTTTCCACAATATCTCGTAAACTAAAAGTTAAATCGAGCTAATTCTATTTGTTTTTAAAAGGTACATTCTAAATTAATAGCAATCTAAGAATTTAAAGGATTATTAATTCTAAGAATTATTCGTTTAGCTCTAATCCAGGAACCTAGTATTAAGATATTTCCTTCTTCTTATTCCGTTTCCCACTTCCCGCCGAATTATTGAGGCATTGTGTGTTGAGTAGCGGAACTCAACATTGCGCTTTGCCTTATGACCAGAGCAAATAAATTAAACTATAAAAACAAATATTTCCTCGAGTGGGCATCGAAGCCACCGTCGCGCTTACAGCCACACCTGCTCTACGCCATGAATGGCCTCAACCACATTAATTATTTATACATATACATATGTATATCAAAAAATCTTTAAATAATAACAAAAAATATATATTTTATAAGGCGTGTAACTAAATACTAAAATTCACACCTATTATTAAAAAGTCAGATATCAAAATTTTAAAAGACAATATACCGTGTATACCTACATAATATTTAAAACATCGATTTAGCAAGATTTAATTCTATTCCTCGAAATTCTATTCCTCTATATTTTTGCTATTCATACATACATATGTAAGATAAATAAAAATAAAATCAAACTAAAATCTAAAAAAATAAATCAGCCTCACACCATTTTCCGCACGCAGCATGGTAGGCAGAAAGGAATCTAGTGTTAAGACACTCTGTTCCCCACTTTCTGCCAAATTTTTGAGGCGTTGCCTGTTGAGTGACGGATTTTAACGCCGGGATTTTTGCCTTGGGGGCAAATGAATGAAAATATTGATATTATAGCGAGTGGGGATCGAACCCGCAACCATAGTCGCGTTACAGTCACATTGTTGTGCCCCTGAGCCACGACGACTTTGTAAATTAACAATAACGAAGTAAATACTTCTTGATACACTACTTTGTTATACTAAGTATCCTTTGAAACTTAAATCTTGGAAGTTTTCATAAGGTGCTCTATCTTATATTTTGTTGTCAGAAAAAACGCAGTGTCAAGACATTGTGTCTTTCAGTTTACAAGCAAATTGTAGGTGTTTGTCTCACTAGAGCGGAAAAAATAAACAATACATTCCTACTAGTGGGGTTAGTACCATGTGTACCACAAAGAGGTCGAGAGGTGTAGATCTGGCACGTATTAAAATCTTTATTATGTCTCTCTCTTAATTTTCTTTGATAAATATGTTGTTCTCTGATAAGTATAGGAGAAGCCAAAAATTATTTGATAAAAAAAATGGTATTTTTTTCAATATTCGCTAATATTTCGCATCTATTATATAATAATCAATTACATTCTAGGTATTATTAATTTAGTGACACATATTTTAATATAAATAACATGAATAATAAAGGAGAGGAGGAGGATAGAGGCCAGTCGTCGCGCAGGGGCACAAAGTGTGACTGTAAAATCGATTGGTTGTGGGTTCGACCACTCGAGGAGACGAAATATTTATTTAAATTTATATTTCCATTTCTTCGCTCTAGTGCCGAGGCAAAGCGCAGCGTTGAGTTCTGCCACTCATCACGCAATGCCTCCAAAATTCGGCAAAAAGTGTGGAACGGATTGTCTAAACACTAGGGTCCCTCTGCCTACCCTGCAGTAAGCGGGATACAGCGTGAAGCTGAAAAAACATGAATAATAAAAATTTAAATAAATGTACGTAGAGGTATACAATTTCAATATAAATTCGAAATATAGTTTCAAGCTTTATCCCACAGATTAGATGCTAAATTGAAATCTAGGCAATAAATATTTAATAGAACTAGTTCCACCATTAACCGGTATCTAAACATCGATAAATGTTTCCTTGCTATTGTAGAACCAGAGTCGATTTGTTGATAATGTGAGAAGGATTTGTGTTTAAAGTAGCGATATCTGTATGGTATTTTAGTATTTATGTATTATAGAGGCCAGTCGTGTATAAATGTGCGACTAGTTGTGGGTTCGATTCCTACTTGAGGAAGTTAAGTAGGTATTTAATATATATATATATATATATATATATATATATATATATATATATATATATATATATATATATATATATATATATATATATATATATATATATATATATATATATATATATATAAGAATGGAGTGCAAAATACTGGGTTCCCAGGTGCCCATGTGCAGAATACAGAGTGAAGCTAAAAAAATGAATAGCATAAACTTATAAACCTCGGTTGACCTTCGAAAACACAGTATCAAAGATACTGGAGGAAGGTCACGTAAAAAGCATGAGGACCCCCCGGAGGGTATGTATGAAGAGGTTGATGACAGTGGACGAGGCGAAAGAGGTATGTAGACACCGTAGCGTTTGGCGCTCCGTTCTCTCTGATTAACCCGCTAGGGATAAAGCGTGAAGTTAGTTTAGTTTTAGTTTATAAACTTATAATATACTAGCGTTTACATGCAAGCGGGACTTGAACCCGCGCCTCCTGGAAACCGACCTGGTTGGTTAAGTATTTTTCTTTCCTAAATGTGGAATAACACTTTTAAAATGTTCAAAAATTATACCAATATTTCCTGGGATTAGAGTAATAAAACCCTTCAGTTTTATAACATTAGCGGGCACACATATTGATACGTATACTATTTGGGATAAGTTACGAGTATAAAAGGCTGGGACGCTATTCCATTACGATCTTTACTCATCATATATAGATAGTGGATAGATAAGAGATATACCAATGAGACTCTTAAATTACATATCAGCTTCACGCTGTATCCCGCACACATCAGGGTAGGCAGAGAGAACCTAGTATAAAGACACTCCGTTCCCCACTTTCTGCCGAATTCTGGAGGCATTGCGTGTTGAGTGGCAGAACTCGACGCCGCGCCTAACCTCGACGCCAGAGCGAAGAAATGGAAATATTCTATTAAGTTAATATTTAATCTCGGGATCGAACCCACAACCAGTCGGTTTTACAGTCACACCTCGTGCCGCTGCGCCACGGCTGGATTAGATTACATATCTACAAATGAAAACGGCATCTCAAGATCGATCTCAGACTTAAGAGCAATTTATTAGGTAAAATACGAACGTTACAGACTGTTTATATTTTCCTTTTATATTTAAAAGGTCCCATTTTAAAAATAAGGAATAGAGAGTGTTAACACTAGGTTCCCTCTGGCTACCATGTTGACAATTAAAAAAAATCAATAACAAAATTATAAATAAGTGTAATTAAGTATTTGCTTTGTTTATAAGTGAAAAATTAACGAGTTAATCCAAATTTATTAAAATCATCACTGTAGGTACATTATTTAACATGTTTATCCTTCTTTATTAATTAAGTTACATCATCTTTTCTTTAAACGTTCTGATATTTGAATGAAATGAAGAAAAGACGTAATACGAGATCAATGTTAAAATATTAGAATAAGTGAATGAAGTGGTATATTTGGGAAGTGTGTTCATTATAGACGGGAGATATTAGATGGATGCGGAAAGGCGTATTGCTGCCGGTAACACGGTTAACGGAGCCTTAGCTGCATTGATGAGATGGTGAAACGTCAGCACAGCTGCGCATTTGGCCGTACACAATGCAGTGTTGGTACCGAGATTATTATACGACAGCGAAACGTGGTTATTACAGAAGAAGAATGAAAGAAATATGAATGCTGTGGAGATGCGATCTCTTCGTAGGATATGTGGAGTCAGCTTGGCTGAATTCGTAATGAAAAGCTACACGAAATGGCAGGTACTAGCAAGGATGTGACGGTGAGAATGAAGAAGTATGCAGAAACCGTAGGGTTTGACGCTTCGTTCTCTCCAACTAACCCGCTAGGGATAAAGCGTGAAGCTCGTATATAATACAGTATCTAGTATCTTTTCTTTATGCAATTTATTTAAAATTTGCCAATTTAAATCATTATATGTACTGTACACGCTATACCTCCAGAATTCGGCGGAAAGTGAGGGACGGAGTGTCTTAACACTAGGTTCCCTCTGCTTAGCCTATTATGTGCGGGATACAGCAGGGCTGATGGAACCGGCTGAGCTGATTTAAATCATTATAGAATATAAAACATACTTTATAGTGGGTCTGCACTAACTGTAATTAAAATTTGTCAGTCTTCAAGCCCCAGGAAAGACCCAAAATGAAAATTACAATATCACTTGCTTCAAGATTCAATAGTACGATTGAATCAATTTCATCGCATTCACTTTGAATGCTCTTGCGCATCGGTAGAGTTGGCCAATCAGAATGTTTTGTGGGAGGTTGTGGGCGTGGCCTAATAAGTACCGCCCACCGCCTCTACTTTGAGCATCAGTGTAGGATTACCGATAGTAGCGTTCGTATGGGACCGATGAGATGTCTTTCAAAAGAAAAAAAAATATTTTTAAGTATGAAACTTAGTATTTAGTTAAAAAATAATTAATTGTAAAATAATATTATTTAATTAATAATAATATAATCAGGATTTATTTTTGTTGATTATTAGAAAGATATGCTAAGATAGCTCTTAGGACTACCGATTTATGATTTTATTAAAAATATTCTGGCAATTAACATTTCTATAGAAGTATATTTTTTACATAATAGGTGTAATCAAAATTAAATATGAAACAAATGTAAAATAATCTTTTATTAGAAGCAATCAATATAATTAAATATAATTTATATAGTACCTAAGTATTTAAAATAGTTTTTTTTTCGTTGTAATATTTGTCTAAAAACTATTAGAATGAAAAAAACTTTCTCTTTTCATATGACATAAATATATTATAATATAAAAAAAAACATAATAAAAACGTACATACCTACATTTGTATAAAAAATATATGCACCCTTCATATAGTAGGATAGACAGAGGAAATCATTGCGTAATGAATGGTGGAACTCAACGCCGCGTTTTGTCTTCTCTCTCTATAATAGTCAGACGCTATGCCCCTGTGCCACGATAACGGCCTCATTCAGTTCGACATTTTCTTTGATGATGAAAATATTTGCGTCCAGTCGTGGCAGCTTCACGCTGTATCGCGCACACAGCAAAGTAGGTAGAGGGAATCTAGTGTTAAAACACTCCGGAACTCGGCGGAAAGGGGGGAACCCCTTTCCGCCGAGTTCTGGAGGCATTGCATGTTGAGTGGCGGAACTCAGCGCCGCGCTTTGCCTCGACACCAGAGCGAATAACTGAAAATATAAATGTAAATAAATACATGAAGTATTTATATCTCCTCGAGTGGGGATCGAACCCACAACCAGTCGGTTTTACAGTCACACCTCGTGCCGCTGCGCCACGACTGGCCTCAATTATATTTAGTAATGTTAAATATTCATTTTATTTCAAATTTATCACAGAACTTAGGCTTAAACATTATCATATCGAAAGTGCGCGAATTAACGGTGATTATTGTGATTGCGAGTGCCGCTTGCGATTGCAAAGTGTCAGCGTGTCAAAGATTATGTTAAGATGAGATGTACCATAGTGTAATAATTTCTTTATTTATTATATATATATTATTAGAAAAATAATGACTGTATAGTGAAATGAAACTGTATTTACAACATTTAGCTATCATTAATTAATTTTGTATTAAGTTTTGAATTAAATAAATCCTGAAAATAAAACCAAGTCTTTAATTTTTTGTTCTTTGTAAAGTATTTAGTTGTATCCTTTTATTTTATTTCCTGATTTGTAAATTTCTTATAAGTTAATATTTCAATTGTAAATTCTATAAACTTCAAGCATCATTTTAATATTGTTATTATAGTAAATCACTAGAAATGGGAAAAAGATTCTCAGTTGCCATTTTACTTCTACAATGCACTCTGTGCACGACACCTGTTGTGAATTTCATAAGGACGTCACAGCATGTATCTGCCATAGTTTTGTATATACATATTGTATATACATCTTATATCCTCCCCAAAGCGTACTCACCCCCAAGCCACCCATAGCCCACTTGCTCAGCTGCCCCAAATATTCATATACTTGCTCATACGTGGATTTAATTAGGCCAACGAACAACGTGGTCAAGCACTCACAAAAAACCACCTGAACATTCCATTTTGAAGATAGGAAGTACAAAGATTAGACATTAAACATATCAAGACGTTACATAAAAAATAACGCAAAAAAAAAACAATAAATTCAAACCAGTATTCACCACCACCACCACTTCGATCAACGTCCAACGCTATCGCACACAGTCATATCTGCGTTGTCTTATCATTGGCGTTGCCCACGCGCAGCTATCACTTCACAGACAGTAACTGCGACTTGCGATAGTGCATAGATACGGGCCGCACACGACGTACCTATATCTTATACTTACTTACTATTTATATATATATGAAATAATGTTTATTGTATTTTAGAGCTAAGATTTTATATTTTATGTTTTTTGTATAAAGAAATTGAGGTTCACAACTCAACACGTGATGCTCCGAAAAATTCGGCGGAAAGAGTCTTAACACTTTTTCCTCTGCCTGCCCTGCTATATGCGGGCTGCAGTGTAAAGCTGAAAAAATATCTTAAAATATGAAAAAAAAATGATAACGGTTCTTCTATATCGGTAGATATTGAGAATTAAGGAAGTTGTGGAACCCAATGCTGTAGTTTATTAAGCCAGAACCGAGGAAACATCTTTTTTAAAATAGAAATAATGTCATTAGCAGCACTTTATTAGAACTGTGAACTAAAAGAGACCGTAACCTATATAAATAAAAGTAATTACTATTTTTGCTGTTAAATATTAAAATCTTTGAATTATTAAGCATGCTATATAAACAACATTATATTAAAAAAAAACAACTTTTATTATTTAATATTTTGCGCTGTTGGTAGAAAGTAATATATTTATTGATATTATGTTTTTTACTCATCACCACCTGCAGAATGCATTAGTTTAAAGATAAGCATTTTTCCGTACGGCAATCGAAGTCACAATCAGCGCGCTTAGAGACAAATGTATCCTGACTGATCCGCAATGGTGTCATACAGTTGTATTTATGTATACATTACCTTATACTTTAAATATTGATTACGTAACAACATTATATTAAAAAAAAAACATTTTTTGACAATAATTTCTTTTATAAGAGGTGTGAAAAATAAAAAAAAAACTAAAACAAAAAAAGTAAAATTCACGATCCACATTCGCAATACAAAGACAAACAGCCCGAGCGGAACCGTGGTTAACATTCGTAACAGCCAACACTCACGTTCCGACCGCATTGTCAAAACACCTTATACAATTTCACGAATATAAAAAAAATATATAGGTTCCCGTGTGTGGTCCTTGCGAATAAGAGTACCAAATACAACACTATACTTAACTAAAAACCACTCGAAAGTAAATATTTTTCAAACACCCCTAAAGATAACAATATTTGCAAAAAAAAAACTCTTTGAACTTATAGTATGGCTCAGCGGGATCACTGAGGTGATTGTTATGTTATTTCTAATTTGTATGTATGTAATTTTCGACTGTAGATCCTTTTAGACTCATTTACTGCTATTATGTTGTCATATTCCTTAATAATTGTTAATATTTACTATTATTTATATTGTTTATTTTGTAAAATGTAAAAGAAAATTATAAAATATAGAAAAAAGCCTATTAACTTATGGAAAATAAATTAATACGGATGAGGTACTATAAATTATGTTGAATAAAATAAAAAAAATATATAAATAATTTTAAAATATTTTATACCACTTTAAAAATAATCTATTTTATCACAAACATGTTTTCCATAAAAAAAAATAACCTGAACGTGACCAAAGTCGAATAAAACGGCAAAAAGTATTAAAAAAAAAAACAAAGAAACAACATTACCTACGACACAAGAAACGAATCACGCATTCGAAATTTAAAATGCGAATAAAATGGCGCTCAAAAATACATCTACAGATAATACATAAACTAATCTAACCTTTTTAACACATCATAAATTTTCAAAATTTGATAGAAAAAAAAAAGATTAGAAACATTTGGTCCATTATAAATTTGTTTTGTTAAGAAAGGTCCTCGTCTTTATGTCATTTTGATACACTCTCAACGCTTTTGTGCTTTTCGATCGACAATGGGACCTTTTTATTGTGTTATGTGAGTATATCTCATGCTCTCACATCGATTTGGCGTTGAATTGAATCGATTTTTCAAGCTTGGTAGTCGTCTTTTGTTGCTAATAGCCACGTAAGTTTTAGTTTTTTGTTATCTTTAAGTTTACAATTAATCGTTTATAATTTTAATGTGTTATTATATATATGTTTTATTTAAGATCGTATTTTTACTCTATTAAAAAGTGCATAGGATTTAATCCTTTGGTTTAGGTTAGTAAAATTTTAAAATTCGTATTCCCAAATATATCGTTAGATCTTCATATCATTAAATAAATCAAATCAGCTTCACGCTGTATCCCGCACACAGCAGGGTAGACAGAAAGAACCTAATGTTAAGACACACACTTCGTAATATATAATGTAACCAAAAATATTAAATGTAATATAAAACTTATATTTTTTAATATTTTGCGCTGTTGCTAGAAAGTTACCACCACCAGCAGAATGCACAAAAATTTGTATTTTCCGTACGGCAATCTAAGTCACAATCAGCGCGCTTAGAGACAGATATATTCTGACTGACTGACTGACATTTTACATTACGTTGTATTTATATATTCAGTACTTTAAGTATTCATTACGTAACAAACGAAAAAAAAATCTTTACGTTTTTCTTAAGTAAATTTTGATTTAAATATTGGAAGAACTACTAGCGACATCTATTATAACTATTAAGAACTGGTTCTTTTATTACACAGATTTCATTGTAACGCGACGGTAGTTGGTACGATTCCCAATTTATTAATATTTTCATTTTTTCCCTCTGGCATCTAGACAAAATCCACGCATTGAGTTCCGCGATTTAACACGCAATGCTTTATAAAATGCATCTGAAAATGAGGATCTGCTTACTCTTCTGTGGGCGGGATAGAGTGTGAAGCTTCACGCTGTATCCCGCACACAGCAGGGTAGGCAGGGGGAACATAGTGTTAAGACACTCCATTCCCTACTTGCTGCCGAATTCTGGAAGCATTGCATGTTGAGTAGCAGAACTTAACGCCGCGCTTTGCCTGGACATCAGAGCGAAGAAATGGAAAAATAAATGTAAGTAAATATTTCCCCTGGAGTGGGTATCGAATCCACAACCAATGGGTTTTACAGTCACACTTTGTGCCACTGCGCCACGACTGGCCTTTAGATTGTGTAGCTGATATAAAAATACCCTTTTTTCAATAAAATTCACAATTGAGTGAGTGCAATTTGAATTTAGAACAATCTTTTATAATAAAAGATTCTAGGAAAAGATATTTCAATAGCTCTGCGACAATATATTTTTATTTAAGTAAACTAATTTTCTTTAAGAAAATAAAAAAAAACCTGATAAAACTAAAAATTGTATAATAAAAAAAAACAATTATAATAGTCAACATTTTAGTGTTACTTAAGGAAATATTTAGGAAAACATAATCCCTAGAAATAAGTACTTCTTTCTACATTCTTAAAAAAGTGTTTTTTGTATATTAGAAACTGTAGACAATCCAGACAGTCTTTCAAAGATTTTTTTTTAAATTAAAAGCTAGTCGTGGCTTAAAGTGTTACGCGTGTGTAAAATCGACTGGTTGTGGGTTCGATCGACTATCCCCACTCACACTTGAAATAAAATATTTATTTATGCGTTTAAAAAATTACATAAATTTTTCACATCGACATTTTTTTTATGTTTGTTGATTTATTTGGCAACTGAAATTTATGACAATCTTTACATTATGATTCACTACAGTCTACTCTTGAACCACAACAACATCTATATCGCGCAGCCATTGTGGTGCAATGATAAAGGTCTTCGTAGCACATTTGGACGAATCAGACTATAAATACTGTGGTTGCGAATACGATCTACACTCGTTGGAATGATTTTTTTTTCGAGTAAGTTAGAAACTGGAGAACGAAGCAGCACTAGCGCTGGATTTTCTATGCCTCTCCTCCAATATATTTATACGTAGAGTTATAAAAAATAGAAATATTGATAATATCCATTAATTCCTTGCCGTGTGCCGGCTTAGAATAGGATCATCCTGGTACTGGTGATGTCGTAAGAGTCGACTAAAGTACGTGTGGTAGAGTCACGTCGCAAGCAATAGCAACACGCATGGGCAGACTCGACCGGATCAATACCACCCCCGGCATTTAAAACCGGCGTGAAGTAGTGGCTTTATGCCACTGCGTTTTACATCAGGTAATGCCGGGCTCCGGAGCCCAACCCCACCCCTCCCTGGAATATGATAGCGGCACTGGCACAGGAGGGTACCAGCTCCTCCTTTGCTGGAGAATCCCTCCCTGAGTCTCTAAACTCAGGCTGCACTGCTGCTGGAGGGCACAGTACCGCGCAACCTTCAAAATGCGCGTCTATCTCCACCTTAAAGGCCGGCAACGCACCTGTAGCTCCTCTGGTGTTGCACTGGGCCGTGGGCAGCGGTAATAACTTACCATCAGGTGACCCGAACACTCGTTTGCCTTGTCCTTTTCCATAAAAAAAAATCCATTTCCATTTTAGTAACCTAATAATAATTGAGAAAGCTAATATTTAACTCAGGCTGAAGATACATTTTTCTTAGTTTAAAAACCATTTGTATGGACCGTATCAAAGTGTGTTGCCTATTATTATATCTGTTAATAGAGGGGCGCGCGGCTTCGACCGCTTATTAGGCGTGAATTCTAAAAAATCCACGAAACACGTGTTTAATAAAATATTTTTAACAGTCTGAATTTAAATTTTTATAAAAATCGGTGGCAATTTAAAGATTTTTCCATATAAAATTTCAACCCCTTATTTGAACCCTTAGGGAGTGAATTCTTAAAAACCATGAA
>DWQW01012028.1:0-11080 GCA_018249695.1 Heliconius erato demophoon
TTTTAAACGTAATGTTGTCCACACGTCACTAATTTCAGAAAATACCAGTTTGTTGAGTCAGAGCTGTTATGCATACTCTTTGGAGAAGCAAGAAATTAATCATACATTAATCTTAATAATGCTTTGTTCTTATCATGGCATGAAAAGAACAGTGGTTATGGGTGCAGTATTGGATAAAATAGTTTAATTACTCTTAAAGTCATAGTGCGGTGTTGAGTTGCGGCACTCAACATCCTATAGAGTCTAGTTGGAAAGGAGATAATATAGTAGTTTTAACAGTACCTAAGTTTTCTGTCAACATTTTATTTGCGGAATAAAGCATAACAATGAAAATTAAAAAAAATCTTACAATAAAAAAGTCTTCACCACTCTGATTTGTATGAAATTTGACGTAGAACGCTCAAAATTTCGAAAAGGAACGAAAGGTGAAAACTAGGGAATAGAGTTTCTGCTAGATATATGTGAGAGATGTGTAACGTTAAAACATTCTTATTTCGCTGTGTCTTATGAGTATCTCAGCACTGTCAGCTATATACAGTTAAGTGTCAGATGATCAATGTTATTCTTTTTTATATTAAAAAAAATGGGGAACGGAGTGTCTTAACACTAGGTTCCCTCTGCCTACTTTGCTGTATGCGAGGTACAACGTGGTATATACAATATTTGATAAATAATACAATATTGAAGATGTGAATAATTCAAATGAAATTAAGAATTTATTTATTGAAGTAAATATAAAAGCTTGGCTGTCTCACTGAGATAAGACTAATAAACATGCTAATTTCATGTAAAATTGTGACAAATTGTATTTCCTCGAAAGTATTGAAGTAATGTTGTTTATTTTCCCCATTGTTCAGGGCAGCTCACGTATGCCTATTCTTAATTATACATAATTAAACTCAGTCTGCTTCTGTCCACTGCAGGACCTGGCCCTCCCCAGGTTGTGCCAGAGCTGGCATTCCTCTAGCTTTTGCATATTGTCAAAGCCAGCACCCTGCTCCATGTCATCGTTTCATCGAGCTAGAAGATGCCCTACGCTACGGTCACCGATCCGCGGCCTACACTCAATGAGTTCTCTGCCCCAACGCCCAGCAGTCCAGTTAGTTATATGAAATATATTTTACAGTAATAACTTTTTTTTAAATAATTATTATTATTCTCGATTTTAAAGCCTTGTAATGTAAGGACACAAGCAACAATGAATTACTGTTTTAATTAAGACAAAATCGTGGCGATCAGTTCCACTGCCCAACACACAGTGTCACGAAAATTCAGCGAAAGAGGGGAACAGAGTGTCTTCACACTAGGTTCTTTCTGTACTATTATATGCGGGGCACAGCGTGAGGTTGAAAAAAAAAGATTTTCGATATAATTTAAATTTCTATATTGGTAGATTAACCCTAGTTATACCATTATAGAAAATAAAAACTTTGCTTATTAACAGGTTATTAGTGCTTTATAGTAAGTAAGTGACGCCAAGTGAATGCTAACATTTTTAAAGATTTTTTAGTGTTATTCGACACTAAGGAATGAAAAATACTTATTTAGAAAACTTATAAACATTTGAACGCGCCTCATAGTCGGTTTCCAGGAGGTACGGGTTCGAATCTCGCTATGTTCAAATTTTTATACGTTTTCTAAATAAGTATAATACTAACGTTATTTTATATTGACCCTGAAAGACACAACTCGAGATACAAAAGTAAAAATTAGAATCATCATCTGAAAACAAAGTTAATAATTAAAGAAGTCCAAAGAGGAACATATTAAATAAAACGAAACTTCCAACAACAATTATTAAGTAATTTGAAGAATTGATATTGATATTTGTTATTTATGATTTACTTTGAAATATCAATTGGACTTCAGCAACGCTATCAGCTCTGTAAGCCTGATATGATACACCTGATATCGAAAGTTAGGTGTACAGTTAATAATAGATGTGACGAAATAATAAAACATATGACTGTATTGACTAATAAGATTATAACCAACTTTAAAATATGACTAGAAGAACTAGATTTCTAGAACAATATATTGACGTTTGTTTTAAGAGAAAAGATTCTCTGGTAGAAATATTCAAGTGTAAGATATAAAAAGAAAACATAATATTTATTTAATTTAAATAGAGTCGTGGCGAAGTGGAACAGTGTTTGAAACAAGGCGCGGTGTTGAGTGCCGCTATATGACACTTAATGTCTCGAAAATTGGACGGTGCTTAGACTGTCTTGATTGAAGGTCTCCTCTGTCTAACCTGCTATGCACTATGGCCTCTATCGATTGGATCTCAATATTATACTCGGATGACAACCGTTTCTTGAAACTCGTCGCTAAAAGAGCTCTTAATTACCAAAGGTAAGGAGAAATAATAATAATATGCTTTATTGTACACCACAAAAATACAAAATAAATAAATAAAAGAAACATAAAGAAATAGAAGAAAATGTACAGCAGGCGGCCTTATCGCTATAAGCGATCTCTTCCAGGTAACCTGTAGGAGAAAATATTTGCTTAGAGAGTATACGGAAAATACGTGGAGATAAAAAAAATATTTTATAACTCTTGGCTTTATTATGATAAGTAATATCGATAGCAGCGATAACCTCAATGTTTTATCCGATACAGCTTGAGAATATTATGACCTACTTGGCCGCCATTACATCCAATCAAATGTATTACACGCTCTATATATGGCAAATTCTTACATATATTAATCTTTATATAAATATTAGTTTTAGTAACTCTATATAAAGCTGTCATGGCTGAATTGACAAGAAATTGAAATCCGATCGACGTGCTCGAACTAAGTAGTTTTATATTAAGGTAATTTTTTAACGCAATGCTGTAAATGATATTTTCGATCGATATTTTTATCAGCTTCACACAGTATCTCGCACACAATAAGGTAGGCAGAGGGAATTTAGTGTTAAGACACTCCGTTCCTCATTTTGATAATGTGATGGAACTCAACAGAGCGAAGAAATAAAAATATAAATACATAAAAAAATCAATCAAAATCAGCTGTATACCGCACACAGCAGGGTAGGCAGAGGGAACCTAGTATTAACACTCCGTTCCCCACTGCCTGCCGAATTCTGGCGGCATTGCGTGTTGAGTGGCAGAACTCAACGCCGCGCTTTGCCTCGACACCAGAGCGAAGAAATGGAAATATAAATTCAAGTAAATATTTCATCTCCTCGAGTGGTGATGGAAGTCATGCTTATAGTCCCCCCTGCATCACTTCTGGCCTCAGATTATTTATTAGCTATTTATAATATGCAACATTTTAAAAAGTGTAAATACGTAATCATTGTATATAATAATAATATACAGTAGAAAAAAAATTGTAAACTAGAAGTAACAAGATTTGTTGTCTAAAATGTCTAATATATTTTGCAGAACAGCAGAGACGATGATGGAGAGATCCAACGAAAAACACTAGTACCTATACTGTCAGTATTTGGAATATTTATATTTTCATTTAGATTGCTCTTCAAGCTTGCAATATCCATTTTTGACTGAGAACAGAATGCTTTTTTATCATATTTTCTTCAAATCCTATACGTATAGCTGGATAGTAAAGAACCATGGAAACAATATATAGAAATAGTATATCGTGACCAGCCTTCTAATGAACAACATTACAAAAATAGTTATGAATAAGACTGTTTTTTTTTTAATCAGTGATTTCGTGCTTTATCTAGGATTAGAACTGTCAATTCGTAATTCATAAAGCCTTTAAATCAAAGAATAATTAAGTAAAAAACATTTTTGTGATTTTTATGGTCTTTTGATTAGATGACGTTAACTTAATTATGTTTAACATCGTCTTATCAAAAGATATTAAAAAGATTACAAAATTAAATAATAATCATTAAGGCAAGTATAGTATGTAAAATTTGTATTACATTAAAAATCAAAATAAAATGTTTCCTTATCAATTTATTTTTTTACCAGTTTTTAGGTAGTTGCGGCTAACAAACAAATACCATATTGGCTACACTGACCAAAGGAAACAGAAGTAAAATCAAAAATCAAAATCGAAATATTGTTGATTCAAATAGTCCATTCCAAGCTCTTTTGAATCACCAAGTAGTATGGCAATGTCAGTAGCGTCAGTTCTACAGTAAACTACCACCAGCTCGGAAGGCAGTTCTGCTGAAAAGATTCGTATAGAATATAGTTATAAAAACTAGGCTTTTATAGTTCGGCAAATGATGAATAAAGTGGATAAGGATTTCATTGTAGTACAAAAACGGAAAACATGTTGCAACATAGCTGTGTAGTATGGGCTAAGTGGGATATTTATATTTTTGACTTTATGAAATTTATTAAAGTAAAAATGATACGTAGGTATAAAGTTTGGGACCCTGATATATCGATTTTTTATCCGCTCCTAGGAAATCAAACAATCACGGTGAAACCATTTGTGTTAGTGGTTATTTTGAATTAAGCTTATTGCACCATATATATTTAAAAATCATTAATTTCAATAGTATTCTGTATATGAGATTATTTTTATCGACTTCACTCAAATATTATCTGACGAGTCACAAGATATTATCATTTCATTCTACCATTTACGCATTGAGATATTTTCTTTCTTGTTACCGTCATAAGTCTCTCGATATCATCTTGTCGCTAAAACTGAGATACAGCGTGTTAAAGACAGGACGCTCGGAACGACGTCAACATTTATTTAACAAATAATTGTGGGTTCGATTTCCACTCTAAGGAAAGAATTATTGTAATTTCCCAGTTCTAGTTACAGGACACAGCGCGGCTTTCATCTGCGACTCAACGGATGTTTGACACTTGGTCCCTTCTGTCTACTGTGACATATACCTGAGGAATACAACACGAAGCTGAAAAAAATATAAGAATTTTCTTTAGTTTGACTGCAAATCGCAAAGTAAGCAGAAATAACCTTCAAACAAGACATTTCAGTATCTACTCTCTATACCATCGGTTCCCAACCAGTGATCCGTGGACCAGTAGTGGTCCGCAGCAGCTAAAAAATGTTCCGCGAATGATTTAAAATTCCGCATATGCGGGGATCTAGTTTTGAGACACTTCGTTTTTTTTAAGTTGTTATGCGCTAATTTTTCAGAAAAGTTTTGGTTTAATTTTTTTTAATTTAATTTTGAAATGGTTGGTTTATTTTGAATGTTCTCCGCTCCATTGTCCATATTCGTGTATAATACAAGAATATAGATTAATAGGGCTTAATTTGGATGATTACTGCCGACTCGTATGAAAGTCCCTGAAATTCGTTAATGGTCAGGCTGTGGGAGTTCCTTCCCCTTCCGTACCCTTTTCTAATAAGGTCTGCTTTTTCTGCTTGTGTGTGGACCAGCAACTTTCTCAGGGAGCGAGTCGCTTGTTGGGCTGAGTAGATTCCGTTATAAACTTCCGCGAGTATGTCACATCCAGTGGATATCTATAAGATGTTGCAAGACTGATGTTAGTCACGAGGTTTGGGCTGATATAGAGCATTTGGAAGAGGTTTAATCCGTTGATAAAAGGTAGTTGGTTTATGTCCCCGATGAGTGTAGTGTCTTGGACTTTCATAATATGGCCTCTATTGCGGTTGTCCCAAAATAGTTCATTAAGGCCTCATCCACGACAAGTCTTGCGGGCCTTTCTATAACGCTTTTTACCAGAACAGAGGCGATCGTGCGGACTTTGATTTTGCTTCCCTTGTGCATTTACGCCCAATATTAATAATCTATCTCCTACGCCAATCTTCGATTGTTCCATATATCTATCCAATCTAGAGATTGGATAGATATATGGAACAATCGAAGATTGGCGTAGGAAATAGATTATTAATATTGGGCGTTAAAAGTAATCTGACTCTTAATGTTCTCTCCTGCATCAGTAGTTGTAGTTGCTATCATATGTTGTCATACGAAATTGTTGACCCAGGAGGATTTACCGCACCCAGGAACGACATTTACTCATTGTATGTTCGGGGCTATAATCGGGGCCCAAATATATTTATTGCTCAGATCGTCGAGCAACATGCACTCCTTGGTGAATGGGCAAACTCCGTCTCATCCGTCGAATAGTGCAATGGTCTCGTGTTGAGTTTGAACTATCTGACATTCTCAGTTCCCCAACCATAGGCATGCTGCCGTAGTCCGATTTTCTCATAGTGGTCTTGCTGGTGCAGCTCTTGCGAAGGACAAGACACTTCGTTGCCCACACGTCGCCCAAAATAGGGCGGATAAAATGACTATAATTCATTTTCTCGAGCGGGAATCGAACTAATAATTGACAGATGCTGTACCGCTCATTCGCGACGGCCTATCTATTATTTACTATTATTTTATAAAATTACAATAATTATTTTAAAGGTATACTCAATTCTCTTATTTATTAATTTGTAATATATGTTCACTGTTTCAGAATTTTATATAAAGAAGATGCAATGGTGGAAGTTTAATTGTCAATACCTTCGGGTACTTTACCAATTGAATACGCCTAGAGTGTCACGTACTCATTCACTTTTGATTTTAGTACTGTAAGAAACAATAAAAAATATGCATCAGATGAAGAATGATCTTTAAAGCTGAATAAAGAATAAAACCAAGCTATAGTATTTAGTGTAATATAAAAAGAATCCCATTTTCTTAAGTCTTCAAATGTACGTAAATATAAGAGAATATCTAAAAATGGAAACCGATAACTGGAAATTAGCATTGTTCCATGATTTAGTGCTTAACTTTTTAACTTATTCTGCATTATTTGTGAGTTTTCAGCACATTTATAAAAATACTGTAGCTAAAAAGCCTGAATCAATAGAAATTTTGTCGAAATCATGTTATTGTTTATCAGTTTGTTATCATTTATCAAATGATAGCGCGGCATATAGAGTTTGGCGGAAGAGCGCTGCGCACGCCTTATACTGTACTACGTGTAATTGGAGTAAGTGACGAATTGACTGATAGGTGCAGGTGAGTTAGTGATTTTTTTCTTTTTAAATAATTAGTTTAATCTAATTTATCCATTTATTTCAAAGAAATCGGCGAAGCGAAAGATAATGCGCTCATATTTTCTTAAATTAACAATTTTATATTAATTGATACATAAAAAATATACTTTAAAAGAAACTCGAAACAATGTAGTTGTGATTTAACAAATGAAAGTTAATATGCTAATTTGTTTTAAAATTTGCGACAAATATTTTGTTATTTGAATACAATAATGATATTAATATAGATACATTTACAAGCGACGTTTAATATATTATTTATATCCTTGAGTTAAATATTTCTATTTCTTATAGGATATTTTTTATTTCGCTTACGGTGATTAACAGGTCAGGGCACGTCATCTTTTTCCTACATTTATTTTATTTATCCCTTACATCCTTTACATGGCCATATAGATAGATCTAGTGTCAATAAGTCTCGATCTCCTCGGCGTGGTAACTCAACGCCACAGAGTTGTTTGTCTATCAGAGTGAGAAAATGATAATAATTCATTTCTCCATTAAGGGGATTGAACCCCCAACCATCGAATTTACATGTAAATATTAGCATAGTCAAGAGAGCCAGATTCCGTTACAACAATGATCATCGTCATTTTACTCTAGCTAAAGAATATTATTATAACAATATATTTAATTTATATTTCAGGAGTACTACTCAATTCTGAATGTTCTAGTCAATAGACAACAAAATGTTGGACGCATCAATTAGAGCTTTTGCTCCATCACTACAGAGTCTAAGGATCCGATCATGGAAGCCGACGATCGAAAATACAGTGTTTAAACTACATTATAAAATGACAGTCACTATACTGTTGGCTTTTGTGGTTTTGGTCTGTGCGAGGGAGTATTTTGGTGATCACATTAAGTGTATATCAGACCAGGGGGTTCCAGACCATGTTATACAAACCTACTGCTTCTTCATGGCCACGTTTACAATTGTAAGTTTATTTCATGTAAAAATATGGATAGTTGAAAAGATAGAACATATTATACAGTACTGTTTTTTCTTAATAATGAGGTAATAACCACAAAATAATAATTCAAGTAGTACATCAGTGTCAGTTTTTAGGAGACATTGCAAGCTGCACTTATTATATTTAAGTGACTAAACCTAAATGATAACTAAACAACAATTAAACGTATATATTTTCGTCTATTCAAATGTCGTATATTAACAAATAAAATTGTAATATAAATATGAATATTGGGATACTCCAGTGAAATTTTATTCTACTTTTAGATAAAATCCTTATAGAAATATGCGTAAGGAATAAGGGAGGCCGTGTAGAACACGCCAGCCCTAGAATACGCTAGTGTCCACATCAGAACTTTGACAAACAAAAAATAGCCGTGTAAAATAAAAAAATATATATATACACGAACTTAACCGTTCAAATCAAACTCCAGACTCTCTCAGAATATATCTCTACTTACGCCCATGCTTGCAGAGAAGATGCGCATGCACGTCTTAATTGTGCTACGACGGCGACATAAAAATTTTAGGCTGATTTTATTACAGATAACGTTATCTAAACCAACTCACCTACAGTTAACAATATTTGCTTTATACGGCTCGTCTAATCTAGATTCTAGATTATGGCATGTTTCATCAATATTCACTTTTGGTATAATGTGTAATAAAAATTGTCATGATACCTATGTGCGTCTTCTTAATGTCATGGATTCAATCAATATATTAAATGATGTCGGAGTAAAAAAAAATGTTCAAAATAAGAAGGTACATATGCTTAGGTATCATATTCTGAACGTTAAATAATAAATTAATGATTTGATTTAGTGAAACTATAGTAATACCGTTACACTAAAATTAGTGCCTCAGACCTAAGGATAACTGGCACAAGATACTCAGCAGATCTTTTATGGACCTTAAAAGAAAAGAATATAATATTAAATCTAAATAAGTATTGAATACTTAATTTACCTCTTTGCAGGTTAGACATTACAATGAAAGTCTTCTCGAAGGTGGATTCTTACCACATCCAGGAGTTGGTCCCATCCTATCGACTGATCAAACATTAAATCACACATACTACCAATGGGTTCCTTTTGTATTATTTATCCAAATGATATGTTTCTACATGCCTCATTATATTTGGAAGAAAAAGGAAGGTTAGTTGAAATCTCCAATTTGGTTATCGACAGCTTATAAATTCGTTTTTTTGTAAATTTCATAAGTTATCTAGTTTTAAGGATAGTGCAAAAGAAATCAGATTCAGAAAAGGTATCTATTTCGTAGTTTAAATACATGGATTAATTTTTTTCTTCGTTTCTCCAATTTCTATGGAATATATGTACATAAGTAGAAAGAACTTTGTGCTCGACGAAACTTCGTTTATTAATAAAATAAAATGTAGAGCATTAAGCTAATATGAAAATATTTACACAGAGATCTTTTCAAGTTTTCAGTCAATATGTGACAAAGTAAATTTTGAATCATAAACGATTCATCATAACAGATGTATCCGTTATCTTATCTCAGCTATTCAGGTTACCTCGCAAGTAAATCATACTAACTATATTGCTTTACATTTTTCTTATATTTCACAAATATCTGGTTGAAATGGTATCTAGATAATTATTTTATTTGTTTCATGTTTTTCCCGCATAGTAGGGAAGGCAGATAATTATCGACCATAAATCACAGAAAATCCCGTTTTTTTTATTTATTAACGTGACAGGACTTTCTTATGCATTTTTTATTATATTTCAAATAGAAATATCTTAAACATAAATTAAGCACAGCATAAATCATATAAATTTAAAGCATGGATTCTTGAGAATTCGGTGAAAAATGGAAAACGGAGTGTAATTTATTAATATTAGATTTCCCCTACCTATAATATATAGGCTAAATAGTTGAAATATTAAAGCCAGTCGTGGCTTTTACTTTTAGGGCACAAAGTGTAACTGTAAAATCGACTGGTTGCGGGTTCGATCCCCACTCGAGCAAATGAAACATTTATTTCAATTTATATTTTCATTTCTTCGTTCTGGTGTCGAGGCTAAGCGCGATGTTGAGTTTCGCCACTGAACACGCAATTTCGGCAGAAATCTGTGGAAAATGAGGAACGGAATGTTAAAACACTAAGTTCCCTCGGCTTACCTTGCTGTGTGCGGGATACAGCGTGACGTTAATTTTTTTTGTTAATTAATAATGTAAGGACATTATTAATTAACAAAAAAAATTAACGTCAAAAAATTAACGTCCTTACAAATATTTCTATACATTTACAAAAATGTATATCACAGGAGGAAGAATAAAGGCACTAGTAGACGGTTTGCAATACGCCTCTCTTGCGTTGGTGGAAGAGGACATGGATGTTGGTCATATGAAGGTGCCATCAAAGAAAACTATAGAAAATCGGATCGACATTATCAAAAAAGATATTATTTTAAGGTAAGGGAAAATAGATAATATTTTTATTAGTGAATAAATTAATATATAAAAAAAATTAAATCAGCTTCACGCTGTATCCCGCACACACCAGCAAAGGCAAAGGGAACCTGTTAAGACACTCTGTTTCTTACTTTCCGCCGAATTCTGTAGGCATTGCGTGCTGAGTGGCGGAACTCAACGCCGGGCTTTGCTTCGACACCAGAGCGAAGAAATGAAAATATAAATTTAAATAAATATTTCCTTTCCTCGAGTGGGGATCGAACCCACAACCAGTCGATTTTGTAATACACTTTGTGCCCCTGCTAATTTAGTACTTTTTTTTAAATGTAAAGTGTGTTACACTGTTATTGTAGATTTTTTGTGTTTGGGGTATTTTTAATTTTATTATATTTAAAATCTCTTGTGACTATATAAGACTTAGCACAATGTCGTGTCGTAAATATTTAACCTATTTTTGATGGAAAACGAATTATATATCTTTAGGTCCTTTTCGGCTATCCAACATATGCGGTGCGTGATAAATAAAAAATAATATATATATATATATATATATATATATATATATATATATATATATATATATATATATATATATATATATATATATATATATATATATATATTTTTCTATTATATATTTTTTTTTTTCTGCTTTTTTCTTTTTT
>DWQW01012029.1:0-11079 GCA_018249695.1 Heliconius erato demophoon
GTCGCGATCCAAAGGGATCCCTGAGGCCTATATTGTAATTATTATTAGAGACATACCACACAGATACCACGACTCCGCTTAAAGTCACACGCTTGTGCCATTGCGCCTCTATGAATGCAAGTCGACTCATTAACTTACTAGCTTTACGTGCGGCTACGCTGTATAGCCAAATGAAGGTAAATAAGTCATTTCTAATTCATTAATTCATGGAGTAATATAGCCTATATGCCTTCATTTGTAAATTTTTGAACCGTACCGTTTATCGACCGTAGTTTAAAAATATCAAAAACTTACTCGTTGGGCTTCAATCCTTTAATCTTGTCCGCGTAGTAGGGGTCCATGTTGTAGAAGTGCGGCTGCGAGACGAAGGCGGGCGCGCCGAAGCGGCACGACGACACGTTGAGCGCGCCGGGCGGCAGGCAGTTGTTGTCGCGCACCTCGTCGCAGTAGCACGCCTTCCGGGACACCATGGGACTTATATTTTAATTGCCATTGTAGCTGTTTTTAGCTTACGCTGTATTCCGCGTATTGCAGGGTAGATAAGGAACCTTGTGTTAAGACACTATGTCTTCTTCTACAGAATTCTCGAAACGTTGTGTGTAAAATGGCGGATCTCAACACTGCGCTTTGTGTTGTTACCAGAGCGAGAAAATAAAAATATTAAATATAAATAATTCATTCCTCCGAATGGGAATTGAACCTGCAAACGTCGTGTATACAGTCACAAGCTTACAACTCTTCATCACGATGACCTCCATTTTTAAATCTTAAAATATTTTTCGTGATACGTCAAAATTTATCTTATATGCGATTATTTTTGTAATCGCACTTTTTAATTAGGTGTCCCAAAAATGATAGAAGATTATTCAAAGCTTCCCTTATCTATATTTAACAAATAGACTAAAGAAAATAGATATTCCTACAAATTTCAGTATATAAAAAATATCTCACCTTATTAGGATATCGATAGCCATTATCGAAGAAGGACTCGTTAGCCGCGTACTGTACACCACTTATACCTTGTATCGTGACGTCTTCTGATTTACTCAAAGTCATGTATCTGAAAATATATGTTTTTTAGCTGCATCCCGTATCCCACACATAGCATGGTAGGCACAGGGAACCTGGGAACTTAGTGTAAGTCACTCGGTTCCTATAAAGACACTATCTCACTTTCTGCTGAATACTCGGCTTTGCTTGTTGAGTGGCACATTACCAGGAGGAGTCTCCCGAGTCAAAATCAAACCACAACTCTCGCGGTTACATTCGCACGCTTGTGCCCCTGCGCCACGAGAACGTCAAATAAAAAAATAATTTACACATATTGTATGTGATTATTTGTAATAACTTTTTTTTTGCTCTTTTTTACATAAGGAGCACATTTTATTAAACCATTAATACCTATAAGAGAAATTAAATTCGATTCGGGTTGGACTCCCACTGGAAGGAATGAATTATTTTCATTTCCTCGCTATGGTAACAAGACAAAAGGCGGCGTTGAGTTCTGCCGCTATACACGCTATATCGAAAATTGGACGTTACGCACGGAATATAAGGCTGTTATTTTGCTTCTCTTTTATATTTAATTTTAAATAAAATTCTAAAGTTGCGGAACGCAGAAAACGCAATGTCTTAAACTCGTTTATGAGAGCAATTGAGGCTAGTCGTGGCGCAAAGGCACAAAGTGTGTCTGTTAACGCGACTGGTTCTGGGTTCGATCCCCACTCGAGGAAATGTAAAATTTATTTAGATGTATATTTCCATTACTTCGCTCTTACGCTCGCGGACATCGCCACTCAACACGCAATGCCTCCAAAAATCTTAACACTAGTTTCTGCCTATCCTGCTGTGCGCGGGATACAGCGTAAAGGTGATTTTTCTTTAAACTCACGTGCATATGTCCGGTGCAAAAATCGTAACGTCCGGTTGTCCTAATTCCGGTGCCCATAATTCCCCAGTAGACCCTCTCACTTCTCCACATTCGTCCCTATAGTAGGTCCTGTTGGAATACTTCCATTTTTCGACATTGCCAAGCTCTGAGAATTCTTGCGAACCTGTATTCATTAGGAATATACCGTCGTATTCCATAGAGCCGTTACGCTGAAAAAGATAAATGAAATTGGTATTTTTTTTAATTTAATCATAATGATGGGTTTATCCCATTTTTAATGGTGTCCAAGAAAATATAAAATCAGCTTCACGCTGTATCCCGCAGACAGCAGGGTAGGCAGAGGGAATCTAGTGGGGAACGGTGTGTTTTACACACCGTTCCCCACTTTTTTTTTGAGAAAATATTTTAAAGTAAGTATACCTAATAATAATTCTTGCAAAGGTTCTAGGTGCGATTCTCACTCTAGGAAATTTAACTATTTTCATGTATCTTTGGCAACAAAACGAAATGTGGTGTTAAGTTCCAACATGCAAAATCCCGAAAATTGAGCGGCAATCGGGGTACGAGGTGCCTTAACTCCAGGTTCCCTCTGCCTACAATGCTTTATACGGGTGAAAAAAGAAAACATATTGTACATATTTTCAAGCAGCACCTTTTTCATTAAACAAAACCGACGTTCATCTCACTATGACGTAGGTAGAACCTTTGATCTCCACTTAATAAGGCTTTATCGGTATTTCGCAATATTAGAGATCATTATATGAGAATATTGTTAGATAAGACATTTAAAATTTATGGCCATAATATCAGGTGGTGTTTGTTAACAGAAAAAGTTTATCTATATTATAGACATATTTTTTTTCTATATTAATATTAGATTTTAGCCGAAGCAAATACTGTAGTGTCAAGAAATTAAGTTATAATGTTTATTATTATTATAGTTAGTTTAGACGTGAAATAAAAACAGAAAATAAATGTTGTGTCTTATCACAATTTCTTTTAACTACTTTGTTTGAATAAATGAATGATTAATTGTATTTACATAAAGACAATTAGATCTTACTAAAGAGATGACACATAACTGAACATTTAGCTAACGAGTATATAAATAAATGACTCACAATGGTAAACATACATACATAGACACATACATAGATACATACATACATACATACATACATAGATACATACATACATACGTAGATACTTACGTATTTAGATACATATATACATATATGTGACTAGTCAAATGTCAAATAGCATAGAAATCAACGCGTTTTGAATTACCTATAAACTATAGTCAGGTACCAGAAACATCTCACGGTAAACGTGATGGTTATGGTTGAGATATCCACTCGGAGGAATGAATATTTTTATTTCTTAGCTCTGGTAGGTAACAAGGCAAAGCGCGGCGTTGAGTTCTGTCATTCAATACGCAATGCCAGAATTCAGTGCAAAGTGGGGATTATAAATGTCGTAATGGGAACGGAGTGTCTTCACACTAGGTTCCCAATTTCCCTCTGCCCCCCCTAGTATGTTCAGGATACAGCGTAAAGCCAAAAAATAAATGCATAAAGCGGAAACATACTCGTATATTCAATATTTACTATACAATCTAATTATACAACGTAGTGCAAAAATTATGCAATGGGTGAAAGTTAAACGTTCCGATCCAAAGATCGCAACTTTACCGTAACAGCTGATCGGTTCGTTGCTACTTCGGAATTTCTTTCTGGTAAATTATAACACAAATCGTAGTAAGTTACCAAAAAAGAAGCATTTTTAAGCCGAAGCAATATAGTGCTACAACACTCTGTTTCCCCCTATCCGCCCGATTTGGAAACATTGCACATTAAATGGCGGAACTTAACGCTGCTCTTTGAAATACAAGATGTTCTTTGACAGACGCTGTCCTAGTGCGTCATGATTGTCTTAATGTACCTAAGTACGTATTGTCTATTACGTCGTCGGTCACACCAGGAATTGAACCTAGAAATTTCATTTCCAAGAAAGAAGCAGTTTTTTTACCATTGTTATTGTTATTTTACATATACCTAACATGCGTTGCATAACATTTATTTAAATAATTTTTCCTTGAGTTCCTGGTGTGTTGTGAAACATACATACGACAAACGACTACAAAATTTTGTTTCATTGATAAGTGCACCTAAAAATTATGGATATTGTTTAATATAAAGTCATGTATTTATTTAGAATAAAAATCACCTTTGTTCATTATCTATGCTAATGACACAACATCATTACCTAAACAAACTTAGTCATAATATAAATAGTATTTATATTGAGATATTCGTATGAGGATAAAGTGAATCGGAGAATATTACTTACATTATAGGTAATATTAAAGAATAGTTAAAGATTGTGAAAATATGAAATGGCGCAATGGCACAAGATTGCGACTGTAAACGCGACGGTTGTGGTTTCGATTCCCACTCGGGGACATGAAATATTTAACATTTCCATTTCCTCGCGGGAACGGATGTGTCTTAACGGGGAACAGAGTGTCTTAACATTTAACACTAGGTTCCTAGGTTGCCTCTGTCTACCCTGCTATGCATCGTGAAACTAAAAAAATATAATTTAAAGAAATACAAGTTAAATTTTTATTTTTAACAAATTAAACGCTTTCTAAAGTTATTAATTGGAATTTTTAATTCCCACTCAAGCCCGGCGTTAAGTTCCGTTAAATGAAATGTCTCGAATTCAGGCGCCAAACCTAATACATACATCACGTTTAAAAAAATGATTTTAAATCTCATTCAATAAAAATAGAATATATCAGACTCTCGTAACAAATTGTAGAGTAAATTTAATAATAATCATGACCTATTTATTTATCGCTATGACACTCCTTCCTGATTCATCAAAGTTCACAGGGCAAAGTTCATCTTATTGTGGAATATATAAAATTAATCTTCAAAGTTAAATCAAGCACAATTATGAAGGGTAAAAATTAAAAAAAACAACATTTACACGAACATATGTATGTGTTCAAAGCTAAAGTCCAAACTAACCCACAAAGGAACCCCCGAAAAAAAAACTCTAGATACGCTAATTTCTGACACACACAAAATGGGCAGAGAGTGGAGAACGGAGTATTTATCACACTAACTTTACTAATATTACGGAGCTTACTGCGGTGCGGATTTTTATGTTATATTATGGGTAGTAAATTTATCAAGAAAGACCTCCTACGGTCAAAGTTTCTCGGATACTCAGAAAGACTATAGGAACAAAAGTTTAGTAAATAAATAAAACAAAACAAATTAACAAACTTACCGTATAAAACCATCCAAATTTATCATAAGGTATATTTATAGGTAAGTCCGGGAAACGCTGGGCAATATCCAATATGGGATCATCGATGCCATCGAACAGCCATTGTGATACATTCGCCTTTAGGAACAAGTTTTCGTGGTACATTCTCATGAATACGTCGACTGGCACTTTGAATATTGTAGGTTGATGACGCATAATGTATGCTATAGTCTATAAAAAAAATCACATATTATTTAAATACTTAAGGTTATACATTTTTTTACCCTACTTTGTGCGGGATACAGCGTGAAGCTGATTTTTTTTAACTCTAATTGAAAAGTTGTACGTTTACATCTCATCAGAAATTATAAGGAAGATTTTTAGAACATTTTGCTGTCCAAAGGTTACTGCAAAGAGAAACTCAGTATATATCAAATGTGGTTCTGATATCGTATATACGTAATAAGTTCATTATCATAATTCAACTTACCGCAACTATAGGGTTTACGGTGACTATCATGTCGCTGAGACTGCCGTTGGACATTCCGGGCTCATAATGCCATATCCTTTGATTGTAATACGACACTGTGCCATTGTCGTTCCACGTTAAGTTTTGCTGTAGAAGAATACATAAATTTATTTATTTTAGAACTTTCTAATAACTACAAGAATTATTCGTTGCCATCAACTTTTTTTGCGTGGACTTTAAGACCTAAAATGGAAAATCCTGTTTACTCCCGTTGATATATGGAATTTCGGGAAATTTTCTCTCTCCTACTTCCTCTACCCTTTTTCACCTCAAAATCAACTTTAAAAGTCTGGTTGTTTCGTCAGTGCGTCTTTTACTTTGGGACGGAAATGTTTTATAAAATTTGTTAAATAGATTCCTTTATCTTTACATATTTATCGTATTTTTCGAGTAAACAGAAAGAACGTCTAAAGAGAACCTACAGGAAATCACTCAATCAATTTTCATCACCATATTGCTTGAGACTATATTCTAAGTCAGTCTTTATATAATAAAATTAGTTACTTGTAAGGTTCTAGAATTCGTCTAAATCGATTACAAAATTTAAATCCAGATTTGGTAAAGAGAGCATCGATTATATTATTTCAATATCTTTTTAGATTTCATACTTCCTTTAGTAATCATATTTTTTATATGAAATCAAAATACTCATAATCATATTGGTAATAAAAGGAAAATTTTAAGAGATAATAATAATTATATTAACGATAAGACGCTGTAAACAGAGGACATGATATAAAAAAGATATATATTAATAAAGATATAATGATGCCATGTGGTATAAAAAACCGGCCAAGTGCGAGTGAGATTCATGTACGGAGGATTCCGTACCAAAAAAATTAAAATTGTGAGTTGTGTACCAAAAAATAACAACGTGATTTTTTTGCAATTTTTATAATATAAAAATTGCAAAAAAATAACGTTTGTTGTATGGGAGCCCCCTTAAATATTTATTTCACCCTATTTTTTGTTAGTGGTTGTAGTGGCAACTGAAATACATATATATCACTTGTAAAAATTTCAACTGACTATAACGATACAGCCTGGTGGCAGACGGCGAAGTCATAGTAATACGGTCCTGTTTTACTTTTTTGGTACGGAACCCTAAAAATCGAAAGATAAGCTTTCTTCTCAACAAATGCCTGCCACACTCGTTACGATATATCTTAACGATAAATGTATGAAAACCAAATCAAATAAAATCAGCTGCACGCTTTATCACGCACACAGCATTATATGCAGAGGGAACGAAGTGTTAAAAACACTCCGTTCTCCACTTTACGCCGTGTTCTGGAGGCATTGCGTGTTGAGTGGCGGAATTCAACGCCGCGCTTTACCTCGACACCAGAGCGAAGAAATGAAATGATCACCAGTTTAGCGACCAAGCGGAAGCCATATTAACGGTGATTAATCAATCGGCGATTGTCTAGATAAATAAAGAGTTGACTTTTGATGATGCTGTGTCCATGACTTTTGAGAACTGGGACGTGTTAGAAATAAGCCAGTTAGCTAGATTGGAACTATCGTTTTTCTTCGGGATCGGGTAGATAAGAGCGCTCTTCCACGAGTCTCGCACCACGCAGACTCAGTAAGTGTGCCAAGACAAACGTGTTAGCACTGGCGTCAGCTCAGGAGCACATGAACGGAGCACTCAAGGAGAAATACCATCTGGCCCGCTCGACTTGTGGATGTCCAAAGAGGAAAGAGCTAATAGATTTTTTACTGAACTTAACCAGATGTATTGAGCTCTGGCACCGCGAAATCGGGCATCCAAAGTCGAGTTCGAGGCAACGAGAGCGCTCAGGAGATCGGCTTTGTCTTTCACCGTACGGACCAAGATGTACCTGTGCGTAATGGCGGAAGCGAAGGCTGGCTAAAGTTACCAAGTGCCGCCTTTGAGGGTACACGACGGGTAACACTTACCTAAGTGTTACCCGTCCGGAGTATTTCGCCAATCCGGAGTTTGGTCTGGCAATTTGCCACTTAAAATACCTAGGCTCGGTTACACTTCCTCTTCCAGGCTTTCATATTCAGATCCTTAGTGTCTAGTACTTCGGCCTCAGGGCCGAATGTTTTGGTATGGCTTTTTGTCAACATATATCATCAATTCTTCTACGCCGCACATAACATCTTCATAATTTTCAATATCATCTCATGTGTCGTTTGAGTTAATAATTAATTTTTCCGTTACATCAGCAACAACAATGTCCCCACGATTGTTAATTTTCTTACTGATTGTTTTTTCATACTTGTTCAATGATAGAGCCAACTTTCATCGTCATTCTTTCACTTTTAATAAACCGAATGCAAAAATAAAATAATAAGAATTAAATATGTGACGTTGCTATCAATCCATATTGTATATATGGATACGTGAATACAAACTAGAATACATTCCAAAAAAAATATATATTTTTAAAATTTGCATTAAAAAAAATATAACAACATTTGGACCTGCATCAATTCGATGAAACAAAGAAATACCGTATGAAAAAAGGCAATTTTTCTCGCCTATAGCAACGTAGGCAAAGGGAACTTGCGTTAAGACATTATATTCTTCACTTTCCAACAATTTAATTTTTGGGACATTGAACTAGCACCAAAGCACGTACGTAAATTAAATAAAACGTAATTTAAATAAACATAAACATTTCCTGAATGAAGAACAAACCTATAACTATAGCGTTAGTTATGTCAATATATAACGTAATGCTTATTTATAATGTAATGCAATACAATTATTAATTTTATAATATAGTTTATTGTATTTGATAAATTTTATTGTATTGTTTATAAATAAATATTTTTCAAGCTATCTATAACGGACGCACTATCTTTCTCAAAGTTGTATGTTCCATTGTTCATTTAAAATTACTTGTATTAAATTAAATATATCTAAATATCAGTTTTTTTTAAATACGCATAGAAAAGTTATGACTCCGTGGTGGTGTTATTTAAATTAGTAATAACTTATAGTCAAAATTCCGAGTAGGTATCGAACCTACAAACGTAATTTTTAAATCTGACTATGTTTTACTGCGCCACGACAGCCTTAATAAAATTTTCACATAAATTTTCTTATATTTTTTTATTGTCATGCAATAAAAACACAATAATTCATATAGTCATAATTCATAATAAGTTTCCGCCGTTTTTATCTAAAATTAAATATTTATTATAACAGAACGGTTGTTTTAGTTTATTCAACTTTTGAATTTTTGAATTCCACGTCTGAAGATCTTCTTATCTTTTAAGGCTATCCACGGATCAAACCAATTTTTGGTATCTTCATATGTTCTAAACCTCTGCTCTGACAGAGCATCATGGACCGGAACGGGTGATAATAGGACGGTGCAATGTCTGGTGAATACGGCGAATGCGGTTCTCAATCAAGTGTTTCCAAATACACGGGAATTGCACGACACAGCGCGCGCGGACGAGCATTGTCATATAGGAGAATAATTTTGTCGTGTCTAGAATAGTATTGAGGGCATTTTTCCTTCAGAGCCCAATCTGATCGAAGAGTTCCAGTAATTGTTTTACTTGGATTAAGCAACTCGTAATACCACACCCAGTTGATCCTACCAAATATACAGCATACATATTTTTTTTTCCTGAATATTAAGTTTTGCTGTCGATGTTGACGCGTGGCCAGGCGGTGATTTTTTTTCTTTTTGGTTGATCATAATGTATCCATTTCTTATCACCAGTTATGATACAATGTAAAAAACCTTTTTTTATGTCTAGCTAGCAGTATTTCACTTAAGCATAATCGGCGTTCAACATCTCTCGACTTCAATTCGTACGGAATCCAATATCCTTGTTTATGAATCATTCCTCACTCAAAGCAGCCCCAATATGCTTTTCCGAGCAATCAATGCGCCACAGCAGCAGATTTTTTTTTAATTAAAGAAATAAACTAAAATTTCCCGCAAATGACGCTTATTTGGCTCAAATTTAGACATTTTCAACTGACAAAAATTATATTTTACCAATATGAAGTCAATGATATCAATAGGTTATGTTGTTCTTGAGTGACCCAACAAATTTTTAAGGCGGTTATCATCTGTAAAACCTAACACGAACTCCGTGCCGCACCATCTACATAGTAACGGCGGAGATTTATTTGTACTCCTAATATTTTATCATTTTGCTTTAATAGTATCTACTTATTATTTTTTATGAAACTACTATTAAGACACTACGTTTCTCATTTTCTGCCCAATTTTCGAGACATTGTGTGTTTGCATTGCGAGGTAATCAACACCTATAAGTATCAACACCTTAACCTATAAGTAGTTAAAGAAGTACTTGATCATAGACTCAAATTCACGATTAATATAGTTAACGTATTTAATTTTATTGCATGAGAATTGTTTAAAAAAACAAGTGACTTATGAATGCTGAATGAACGTATTGCTTATAAAAGATAAAACAACCACGTGAAGTTATCAAAACAAATCTTGATGAATTAATCATAATTGGGTATTAGTTGATCAAAAAATATATAAGTTAAGGTCAGGTATGTACCTAATAAACAAATCTATTATCATATATCGCGTGGTTTTACATTTTTGATAAAGAAATCTGATTTCATCGAATACACAATAATAAATCATTGCAAGCAAGTGCGTTAAAGTTGAAATGCATTATTGCCTGGCTATCATATAATCCCGTAAAATGCAGGACATGTGAGGAGACAAAAGATAATATGTCAAATCATGGTATTATTTTTTCCCTTTTTTATATTATCTTAACGTAGAAAAAATTAAGCGGATTATTTATATATTATTATCATTATCATTATAAGGCGTAAGGTATACGAAAGGTGACCCTAAAGGAATGACAATCGGTTGTTTCTAGTACTAGTTTCTAGGTTCACAAATCTCGTATATGAACTACTAAAAGAAATTTTAAATAGATAAAAATAGAAAAGAATTGTATTTTAAGGAAAATTACCATAAAATCTAGAAATAATGTATTTGTTTTGAAAATTTTAGTAAACAGACATTTGAGCAATGAGAACTTACCTTTATATGACTCTCTCTATACACATAAGGACCAATTTCCTCGACTTCTATTGACACGTTCTTCCCCGCCAATATATCATCAACATTTGTTATGTTGAAAATAAAGAATTCTAAATACATAGGTATGGGTATTTCTCGCCATATACCGAACGACGTTGACGTTGGTGTTAGAATTAGCATCTGGAACAAAATATAACTTCTTAGTTATTAAATTAATAGCTTTTACCTGCTACTTCGCCCGTGTTGACAAATTTAAATAACTAAAGAGTTGTTGTAAATGACACTTAACACATTCTAGATGTCCGAAGTAACTCAGATCGCATATACAGAGGGTGGATGGGCTATATATA
>DWQW01012030.1:0-11078 GCA_018249695.1 Heliconius erato demophoon
AAAAATTTGAACGCAGCGGGACTCGAATCTGTGACGAACTAGTAGAGAAGTAGAGGAACTATGTATAGGTAAATAATTTACCGTAATATTTCTATAATAACAACTTTTATTAAACTATGTGAATTTGACATTTAAACTATTAACGTTTCACATTCTAGAGACCTGTATGACTGTAAACTCGACTGGTTGTGGAGTGGACTGACTCTGGAGTGCCTGAAGACTAGCAGTGTAGCTATTCAGTGTGAAGCTGATTTCATTCTATTTACTGAACACAAGCGCGGCGTTGAGTTCCGCCACTCAATACGCAATACCTTCAGAACTCGGCAGAAAGTGGGGAACGGAGTGTCTTAATACAAATTGCCTTCTGCCTACACTGCTGTGTGCGGGATACAGCGTGAAGCTGATTTATTTATATCTTTATTTTTCATTTATTATTTTCTTTCTAACATACACCTAAAACGGCTTCCAAAGCGTTTCAGGTGTCAGACCAAATGGGACAATCATTCGCTCGACGCGTCGAAACCGCGTTTCTAATTTAAACAACACTACAGATACACATAGATCTCACTTTATTTGGTACAGTCACATACACGCGAATTTGGAAAGGTTAGCTAGAATACTTTGTTTTTATTGTTTTGTTTTTAACGTGTTTAACCTAGTTGAGACGTTGTGTTTGTTATAGTATTGTTTGTTGAAATACGGGATTTATTTCCATGAACATATAAGAGATGTTAAATAAAACTATAAAAGTTGTATGAAAAATAGTTGTGTATTTCAGTCAAAGATATTTAAAATAAAGAATACAAACAGAACTATTACATATATTATTATATATACATATTTACAAAAATACATATAATTAATAGAGAAAGCTCCTTAAATTTCTCTTAAAGAATAGTATATATCTTTGAGCTAGTAAAGATTTTTTTAAGCTTCACGCTGAATCCCGCACAGTTTAGGCAGAGGCAACGTAGGAACCTAGTATAAGGACATTTTGTTCTCAATTAGGTTCTCCACTTACCGTCCAACTCTGAAGGCATTGTGCGTTGAGTGGCAAAAAGCGAAACCCTCGTTACCAGAGAAAATTAAAAAAATAAATTTCATTTCATTTCCTCAAGTGGGAAGTGAACCCATAACCTATAGTATTAACAGTCTCTTGCGCCACGATCTCAACAGTATAGATGTTGATTATACAACAGCGTGTAAAACTCAACCTGGGTCATACAAACAAACAAGTTTATTGATGTCAAATAAAACTGTCTTATCTGGACCGGAAAAGTAACTCTTGCCTTTTACAATATGTTGTCGTAAACCCCACGCAAGGTTACGGAGTCGTTAATAGTCACTGACAATAAAAGCCTTTGGAAGGTTAAATTTGGCTTCTATTAGCTGGCACGGACCAGCACTTGTTGCTTGGTTAGTGTTGCCAAAAATGTGAAAACTATTTCTGAGTAATACTTTATTGTTGTATAATTGATGTATGGATTTTTATTATTGCTTATTGAAAAAATATATATTTTTTATTTTTTGTCAAGTTTATGTTTGATATTGATTGGAGGTCTCCAAGAAAACTTATAAATATATGAATTTCTAATATAAAATGCAACTTTAGGGATCAGTCGTGGCGCAGGGGCAGTGTGTGACTGTAAAATCGACTGGTTGTGGGTTTATGAGCATATGAAACTTTATTGTTGATGTATAAGTTTGAAAATGCTAAACTCTTTTGTACTCGTATATTAAGCAAAGTAATGCATTCCACATGAAAAGATCGAAATTACAGTTTTCAAATAAAAGATGTAAAAAGAAACGAACAGTAAAACTAAATATCTTGAACTTTTTTTACAGATATGCTCGACGAGATTGGCAAATTTTATAAGTTTAATTTTATTCTAATAATACTAAGTATAGAGAGAATTAGAGAACATGTGACGTTGTGATTAACCGCTTTACAGATTCTGTATCTAAGGAGACCAAAAGAGAATGAAATATCAGCTTCACGTTGTATAGCAGGGTAGGCAGATGGAACATAGAATTAAAACACTTCGTTCCCTACTTTCCGCCGAGTCTTGGAGGCATTGCGTGTCGAGTGGCAGAACTTAACGCTGCGCTCTGCCTCACCAGAGCGAAGAAATGAAAATATAAATGTAAATAAATAAAATAATTCATTTCCTCGAGTGGTGATCGAACCCACAACCAGTCGATTTTACAGTCACACTTTGTGCTCCTGCGCCACGACTGGAAAGAAAAGATTAAGTTCTATATATGTATCCCAGATGTAACAGATGTTTAGATTTTAAAAAATCTTACGGTTGGCACCTATACAATAAATCGAAACGCAACACTTGTTGCTTCTACAGTCGTGCCAAAAATATTATTTAAAATGCCATGGCATGGTATGACATCGCATTGTGAGATCTTGAAGTAACTACTCAGTACAGTTTTAATGAATAAAAAAAAATATTAAATCTTTAACTAGCTTCACGCTGTATCCCGCACACAGCAGGGAATCGAGTGTTAAGATACTCCGTTCCCCACTTTCCGCGAGTTCTATGTATCCTTGTATAAATATTAATTTATGAAATTTGTCTGAACAATTAAATGATGCAAGTAGCTAGATATTTAACTATGTTAATAATTAATAATACAATACGCAGATTTGATAATTAAGCACTTTAGAATTTACTTGAATATTTGATACAATAATAGAGATAGCGTAAACTGCTCATCATACATACATATAACTATTAACTGAACTGTTAATTCCTAGATTAAGTTAAAAGCCTACATTAACATTGTAGTACATGAGGCCAGTCGTGGTAAGCGCGACAGGTTATGAGCTTGGATTCTGACTCGAAGAAATGAAATAGTCTCATTTCTTTTCTGGCAGTAAATCAGCTTCACGCTGTATCTCGAACACAGCAGGGTAGGCAGAGGGAACCTAGTGTTAAGACACTCCGTTTCCCACTTGAAATATTTTCATTTCTTCTCTGATATCATATAAAAATAAATAATGGATAATTTCGTAATCTTTTTTAAATTTTTACATGGTAACAATAGATTTAGCAGGTTTACGTTCTAAGCCGACGATATAACATTTTTGTTTAATCCGAAACTAGAGAAAAGACATCGATGGATTGGATAATCCTGCAAATCTTTAATACGAAAAAAAAAAAAAAATCTTTTATAGCATTATTTTTTAAATATCATTATAATATTTAAAAAACAATTTATCATTAATATTTTAAAGCCAAATGTACATACAACTGTATTATCGCAAATAACCTTGTAAATATGTTATGTGAATAGTGATTGATTGTTCTTCGTATAAAGTGAATTTCCAATTTGTTTATTATCCTCACAATTGTAGGTTACAATGTATTCTGAATAGTTCTGCTTGATTTCAGCTTAATTTTGCTCAATTTACATGGAATACTATTAATTTATTATGAGGTCAATTGGACCTCACGATGACTGGGGCAACTTACCTGGGGCACATTTCTTTTTTTACTTTTGTTAAGTTAAACCAATATTGTTAAAACGAAAAAATTATACTTTATAGTCATTTCTGTTTTTGTGTGGATCTTGAAGGGATCTGAGACTGAATAAAAAATATAAAGGTATATAAAATCTCGTTCGTTGCTCTCTAGGTGATTTACTGACAACGCGCAGCCGAAACTACTGAATATAGGAAGCTGACATGTGACAGGTAGGCTCCTTGGGGAGTGAGGAAGAGCACTAGTCTGACATTCTTTTGGAAACGGGATTTTTTTTAACATACGTTGCTATAGTTAGTTACAGTACATTACAGTAATGACAATAATATAAGGCAAATGAAGTAAACTAAAAAACGCTCGTATCCTTTGATTGAAATTTCTGTGCTCCAAGACTAGGATATCTTATAATAATTACAGCTGGATATCTCCATGCCATTTTTGGTCTTGGCAGTTAAAAGACATACAGACAGACAGACTAACAACATGGGACAGGTGAGCAGGCCCCTGGATACCCTCGGACTGCTCCTGCAAATTGGAGGATAGGAGTCTTTGTTAGTTATTTTTTAATAAATCTAAAAAGTTTTATAAGATAACACTATCCATTAGAACATATTGCCCATAAATTTGTTCTATTTTGAGTATTTCACTTAGGTCTGAGCTATTTTAGGTACTAGCATTATTACTTGAAGTTACGAGCTACGAGCGGTATAATATGTGCTTACATATTCTCTATGTAACCTCAGCTAAGGTCAAATAACAACGCAATAGTCGTAAGAAATCATTTACAGCTTCTACTTTGTTGGCGAAAATTAGCTTTGGCTTTTATTATATTCGTTTCATATGTATATGTATGTATGAAACGTTATGAGGCCAGTCGTAGCGCAGTGGCACGAAGTGTGACTGTAAAACCGTCTGGTTGTGAGTTCGATCTCCACTCGAGGAGATGAAATATTTACAAATTTATATTGCTGTGTGCGGAATACAGCGTGATGTTGAAAAAAAAATTTTAAAAATATTTTCCCAAATATTGAAATTATTTTGTTAAGTTAAGTAAAAGTTTTTTCGGTCAGTAGGTCTGTACCGTTTTTTTATCTTATTATCCATTCCCTACTCTCTGCCGAAATTTTGCCGAAATTCACAACTCGCAATGCCTCGAAAATATAGCGGCGTTTGGAGAACGGAGTGCCTTAACACTAGTTTACCCTACGCTGCCTATCCTGTGACATGCGAAACACAGCGTTAAGCTGAAACGATCAATCAATATTTTATACAACTTTGTGATATATATATATATATATATATATATACAAAAAACAAAAAGTAGCCTGTTGTAGTGGATATTTTCAAATTTATTTATTTTTCACACCAAAGCCCACGCAAATCAAGCATTAATACAAACATTTTAAAAAATTTATAATAAAAAATAAATAACATACATTTTCTATGTATCAACGTAAAATAAACATTGTTAGAGACACGCTCATACAAACAAATACTTCATATTTTCATTTGGTACACAGTATCTGTGCACGATGTACATTATCACGGTGAACAAAAACGAAGCCATGTTTTACGTGTTCGTGTGTTTACGTTTTATTAATATGCTGGGGGTCGATAATTACAGCCGTAACCCCACGAGTGTCTGCCCCGATAAGGGTGCTTTACGGAACCCCTAATTGGAACCCGTATTTTTTCAATTTTTTTCGGCAAAAAATAAGATTGGAATTATTCATTTAGATATATTCATTATAGTTTATTGTTAATTTTGTTTATATGTAGTTTTGTTTTAAATGACTGTTTGTGGTAGTCGGTTTAAATGTCTTCTTGGGGAAGACTCGGTAAGATTGTCTGTATAGATTAGTCGACGTCAGTTGTGATGCAGAGGCACAAGGGTCGTGGATTCGATTACCACTCGAGGATATGAGATATTTAATATTTTTATTTCCTCGTTTTGGCAACGAGATTATTAAAGCACGGCTTTACGTAACACGCAATGCTTCCAGAATTCGACCGAAAGTGGATAACAAAAGTGTATAACAAAAGTTGTTAATGAGAACGGAATGTTTTAACACTAGGTCCCTAGGTTCCCTTTGTCTACCTTCCTTCCCGGGATACACATGAAGCTAAAAATTAAAAAAAAAACTAGTAACATTAACTGCGGTGACCTTCTAAGAAATTACTAAAATAATTAATAGTTATTTTCATACAAATGTACATATATAAATGTATGTTTAATTGTAACAGTAATTATATTGTAGCTGTAGTAATTATATTCACTATGAAATACGAGCGACTAAGTCATTTTTAAAATGACATTTCTGTATTAAAATTCTACATATTTCTCTTTGGCTGTCCTTGTTAAAATAAATACAGTGCAGGTAGCACTGTAACGTAAATAATAAACCTGGAATTAAGTCGAAAAAGTAATTTCGGGTGATATATTGAGTTCTCTTGAACACTCGAAAATATTTTCACTTAAAAATTTAAAATAATACCACAGCTTACATCGTATTGCGTGCTACGAACAAAATTAATAACATTTATAACAGCAAACATTTATATTTACTTCACTCACTTACATATTTTTAGGGTTTTTAATCTTAAAATCTTTAATATTATATTTGAGTGACATGCTCATTAAAGTTTTTAACAAATTGACCTTAAATTTCACATATTTTACTTTATTTCCGTTTCAGAATCAAATATATATTTTTTTATGCTTAAGCTTTTCGTGTACTTTTAATCTTTAGAATATTTTGTTTAATTAACTTGCAGTTTGATTGTTTAGTTAGTAATATATACTTTTCAATGTGGTTGAGACTTACGTACTTTTTAGATTTCCCAATTCCTATATAATTAAAAAAATGAATTTAAAAAAAATTTTTTTTGCCATATCGCTTGTAGAATGTACATAATTATTAAATAAATAAAAAGTGATTTTGATTTAAATAAAAAAATTACACCATTTTTTTCCCTGAGATATTCGAAACCGGAAGCCAATACAAAATATATCGAGCATGACCTAGGCAACCTAAATCGCTACATCCGCATCGATTTGCAGATTAGACCGACATGTGGAACTAAAGTTCAGCTTCATACCATTTGCTGAACACACGATTAATCTCCTTTGATGTTATATGGACTTGGTGGTTATTATATTAGGAAAGCCAATATTTTATATTCACGACGTAGTAGAGGTCAATCTTGGCTCAGAGGTACGAGCGTGTGACTGTAAACGCGACAGGTTGTGGGTTCGATTTTCACTCGAGGAAATGGAAATATTTAATATTTTTATATTTTAATATTTTCGCTCTAATGTTGAGGCAAAGCGTGGCTTTAAATTCCATCATTAAACACCCAATGCTTCCGAAATTTGGCGGAAAATGGGGAATGGGGCGTCTTACTAGGTTCCATCTGAACTGACGTTGTGTGAATTTTTTTAAATTCTATCTTTTGATATGGTTGACAGTTGATCTAATCCCATTTAGAACTGGTTGATACTAGTTTTTTACATGAACGATTGATGTTTAGGAGATATTGAATCATACATTAAATGCTCGTGTAGCTCGTGCCCATATACCTTCCTGAGGTCAAGAAAAATGCAATACTCTAATATTTTATTATTTCAATTTTAATTTTTGAAATGGACTAAATAAAAAAATAGAGTGTTTTATCACTAACCCAAACCAGTTACCACTACAAAAACGAAAGTTATAAAATAGAGAGAGAGAGAGAAAAAAACAAATTCCGTGATCGAAGATAGTAACGTAATAAGAAGTAACGTTCAAATAAACTTTCACAACCCTAGACCCAACTTGGTTATCTAAACCTTAACTAGCTCCACATTAATAAGGCCTACAAGTTGCGATAAAGTATGGATAATGCAGAGTTCGATGCTCCAGGGAGAGATAAATCCCACAATATACGCTACACGCCTCTAGCATTGCTCTCGAGATGTTCCCGTTTGCTTCTTTTAATTGGTTTGTCTTATTCGCAAATTGTTATGTATTTTGTACGTGGATTCATTTTATGTTATTGTGCTTTCATTTTATATGCTTTGTCTCGAATTCGGGCGGTAGCGGAGAACAGAGTGTTAGAGGTAGGCTCTCTCTTACTCGAGCTGAAAGAAGTCTTTCGTATACTGGAAAACAAAGTTTTATTTTGTATTATAAATAAATATTTTAATATACATTAAAAAACAATTCAACTTCACTCTGTATAGTGTCTATAGTAGGGTAGGCAGAGGGAACCCAGTGTTAAGACACTTCGTGCCCCATTTTTACCGTATGAAAATATGAAAATATTCATAAATAATTAATTCGCCCCCAGTGGGAATCGAATCGCCACGCCTCACGACAGTCCCAAATCGGCATTAAAAAAATATGTATAAATTTAAATGAAAATAGCATAAATAGTTACATATAAACACGATAAATTGTGTAACATTTCAATAATATTAATTCACACAATTTTAGATTAATCTGAATCCAATTTTGCATTACCGAATTCAATTTTACTTAACTATGGTTTAGTATAACTTTTATTACTTTTTACCACACTGTAATATTATATTTAGTATATGTAAAAATATGCAATATAAGAAAGAAAAGCACGTATTTTTTTTCCTTAAGATTTTTTTACCACATAGCTGGGCAGAGTGAATTAGGAAACGTAGTGTTAAGACACTCTGTTCTCATTAAGTTACTTCCGTTCCCCACTTTCCATCAAATTCTAGAGGCATCGCGTGTTGAATGGCAGAGCTCAACGCCGCGCTTTCTTGAATTGATAGAGCGAAGAAAATCAAAAATGAAATATTAAATTTCCTCGAGTGGGAATCAAACCTTACACCCCGTCACGTTTACTTCACCAAGACTGACCTCTATACGCATCGATACTAAAATTCATAAAATAATTCAAATTATAAAAAAATATTCTTCAAATATATGATAAATTTTATATTATTAATTATAACTAACTTTATAACAACATAAATAATATATTTATAGAAATCTTTTCATTCGCTCAACAAGTATTGTTTGAACTTAGCGTATAAAACGCTGTTTCTATATATGTTTCAATGCAATGAGAGGCAGTGCAGCAGTAAATCATTTTATTTAATGAGAAACGGCAACTTTGTTTTTATATTTACTCATATTAATGCATATGTCAGTATATATGCTTTATTTAAGGTCAGTCATGGTCTATGCTTTATTTGAGGTCAGTCGTGGCGCAGGGGCACACGCGTGTGACTACAAACGCGATAGGTTGTGGGTTCGATTCCAACTCGAGGAAACGAAATATTGGCGCAGTGCCTGAAGTCCCTAAGAGGGGAACTTAAACGTCTTAATGAGTGCGGAGTATCCTAGCACTAGGATCTCAGGTTGCTTCAGCTTACTATGTAAGGAATAGAGCGTAAGGCTGAAAAAAAAAATTCCAACAGTTGGTTCATATAAACATAAAGCTTAGCTTTTGTATTAATTAGTAGAAAAATATAATAAGTTTATTGCTTTTTTTAAATCAATTTTCAATTTTACTTCCTTATTGAATAACAGGCACATTTTAAATTTCAAGTTTTAGTACCTACTTTGAAAAAAAAATCTAAAGTTAGAAATGAATCGTGTTTGTAACTGGTATAAGCGCGTCCCAGAGGACGCAAATCCGGCTCAAACGCTTCGATCCTGCGGGCGTTAGCTTTAGCTTTCGTAGATTATATACGCTTCCAGTCACTTTGTGAGACTGGAAACTATTGTGCAAATTATACAACTTAAGTTAAGTACTTAATGTTTACTATTAATATTAATTGTTCGTGTAAATATCTTGAGGCCGGTTTTGGCGCATGAAGTGTGACTGTTAACTGGATAGGTTGTGGTTTGATTTTCATTTGAGGACATTAAGTTTTTAATCTATATATATAAAAGGACTTGTGCTGACTGACTGAGGTAAGACGCACGTAGAGCCGTAACCGCTGATGGTAGAAACGTGAAATTTGGGCAGATGTTTATTTTCATATTCTGGACATCCACTAAGAAGGGAATTTGAAAAATTTTAACCCTAAAGGGATGAAATAGGGGTTGAAAGTTTGTATGGAAAAACTTTTTAATCTGTATCGATTTTTATAAAATTTGAAATTCTTAAAAATATTTCATTGAACATCCCCTAAGGGGTTGAATGTTTATATGGAAAAATCTTTAAATTGCCACCGATTTTTATAAAAATTTAAATTCAGACTGTTAAAAATATTTTATTGAACACGTGTTTCGTGGTTTTTTTAGAATTCACTCCTAATAAGCGGGCGAAGCTGCGCGCGCCCTCTAGTATAAATATAAATTCCTTTTTTCAGATTCTTTCATTTATTTGTACTGCAAGTTCTCTTTTCTTGCCAAATTCCATAAATGTTTGTCAACGGGTAATAAAATTGATAAGCTTAAGTTGGAGAACGGAGTGTCCCTTTTGCCTACCCTACTGTGTGCGGGATACAGCGTGAAACTAAAAAAAACCAAGCTATATAAAATAACACTTTTAAAACTTAATAACTTATAATTAGCAAAAGTAACTTTAAATTACATTAATCTCTTCTAAAAATGTTACCAATTATTTTTAGAAGCCTTAACATGGAAGTACTACCATAAACCTGAAAGTACTACCTACTAGTATACGCTAAGTCATAAGAGCTCGCAGAAGCTTAACTCCCGAAGTGCATTTCTAGTTTCAATTTGTATGTACTCCATATACATTTCACTGGAATATCATGTAAGTTTCTCTTATTTTAGTTAGTAACAGGCCTACTAATTGCCTGTAAGGTCGTTAGCTATGATAAGCAAAATTGTTATCACATTTTCCTTAATAATTATTATTTTTAGGTATTGGATTTATAATCTCTTACGATTTTATTGTATTTTTTTTTCAGTTTCACGCTGTATCCCGCATAAAGCCGGTTAGGTTAAGCAGAGGGCACTTAGTGTTAAGACACTCCGTTCCCACTTACCGTCGAATTCTTGAGGCATTGGTGTGGCAGAACTCAAATGTTATAGTAATAATTTATTTCCTTAAGTTGGCATCGAAACCTCGACCGTCACGGTAACAGTCACACGCTAGTGCTAGGATACTTTTAGTTCCGTCCTCCACTTCCCTCTGTTCCGAACATGGCGTGTTGGGTGATGGTCCCCAACGATGTATTGGTCGTCATTAGTCACGGAGTCAATAATCTTGTCAATTTCTATCTGATTAAAAGGACTAAAAATGCAAGTGACTTTTTTTAATGTATAATATACACACATATAAGTTGCCGACTGTTTAGGATACTGGCTAGTAAAAAAAGTACTTAAATATATCCATCCATCCAGCCATCAGCCTTTCGAAGTCCACTGCTGGACATAGGCCTCCCCTAATGCTCGCCACTCCGCCCGGTTCTGCGCCCTCTGAATCCAGCGGATTCCCGCTGTCTTCTTTATGTCGTCGTCCACCTGGCTGGAGGGCGGCCTGTACTCCTTTTGCCGAGACGTGGTCGCCATTCGAGGACCTTTCTTCCCCATCGGTCGTCAGTCCTCCTGACAATATGGCCTGCCCATTGCCACTTCAGCTTGC